>BLBF01000005.1:4485740-4569211 GCA_015471245.1 Laticauda colubrina
TCAGTTCACTTACAAAATCAGTCCTTTGTTGTCTCTCCCGTTCGAGCTATGCAGTCTTGATTCCAAGCAGTAATCAGGGATCATCAAAGCCAGAGAGAGAGAGTGCAAGCCGTAGTCTTGCTACTTTTATATTGTTTTCTTAACCACTCCTTTAATTGCTATTTCACAGTTAAAGCTGTATACAGTCTAACATACACTAACTATGATTCATAGTTATTATTTCACCTAAACCAGTTAGGGTAAACAATGTTATCTCTAACAGTTGCAACAAATTCATTATATAAATATAAAATCTACATGAAGGAAATTTCTTCATTTGCTTATGAGATTACATCTAGAATGTGATGCTGTATTTATGAGGAATAAGGAAAATAAAATGTTCTTGAAGTAATAGTACTTCTTCATTTTGACTATTTTACTGTTGTAATCTTGAACAAATGTTTATAAATATTAAGACAGCACCAAAATAAATTTACCTCACATTGAAATTTTCTTAATGTAAAGGTGACATTAGTTACAGGATTAGGAAGCTCAGTCACTCCACAGGTTCCTTTCTTTTAGATATTGTCAAATATGTAGCCCAGGGTGTTGCTCTTTCTGTGAAGTAGCCCCACTTGCTGGAGCATTTTACTAATTCCACCCTATTGAATTTTAGGAGAGCTGTTAAAACTTGTTTTATAAAAACGCACTGGTTGGAGTTCTTGTATAAGTTGTACTTGGTTGTTTCTTGTTCACAGTGACATTATTTTTTTAAGTAACTTATTTTGTACTGTAGTTTACTAATTTAGTATGCAGTTTAGGACAGTATGCTTTGATGGTGAAGGCACTGAACTGGAAACCTGGAGCCTGGAATTTCTAGGCCTGTCTTAGGCATGAAAGTGGGCTGGGTGATTTTGAGCCAATTATTCTCTTTCAGGTCAGCTCACCTCACAGGGTGTTGTTATGGGGGGAAATAGGAGGCAAGTATATTCTCGTGAATTGATCAAACTATATATTTAAAAAAGGTGGGAGCATCGTTGTTGTTGTTATTATTAAAATCTTTTCATATAAGAAGAGAATGTAGGCCACTCATCCTATAGCATGTGAATCCTACTAAATAAAGCAGTATATCTGCACTATTTTATATAATAGACATTGCTATAAATCCTGAGATAACCTTTTTGTGGGTAAATCAGTTTCAGATCTGGCAAAGGAATTAAACATTAATAATATTAAGCTGTTGTGGGAACTTCTCAAGCCAATTGATCTATGCTGGCTTATATTAAATATGCAGTCCTCTTCATCATGGCATTAAAGATAAACCTAAGGAATAATTAAGTCTGAAGCAAGCTGAATTGATTGCAAAAGATTTGCTTTAATGTACATTATATTATAAGTTCAGAATATTAAAAAGAGAATATTCATTTTTGAGATAGTTGAAACATCTGGGGCGGTTGGAGAGGTTGAGTCATTAGTTAGTGGATGACATATAAAATATATCTTGGAAGAATTGGGCTTGTGGATTACAACCCTCACAGATGAAATCCAGTATTGTGTTGTTATTCCTGTTTTGTGTTCTTCACGGAGCACAATTTAATGCTGCAATCTATATAAAACCATCACAAAAATGTACGATAGTGAATGTATAGAGCAGTGCGATTAAAAAGCTTGTTAATGTGTGGCTATTTCAGCAGGCCAATAGTTCTCATCCACGCTGCGACGAGAGTCCAGGAACAGGATATAACTCCTCCCTCTGATGTCATAAAGCTGCCATTACGAAAAGCCAGCCTTTAGCTAGCCTGCCATCTTTTTGACTCAGCTTCTTGTCTTGGAGCTTTGTCTCTGGAAGGAGTAATATTGAGCTAAAAAGAGTTTAGGAACGGTGATTTCTTTTCCAAGGCTTTTTAGCCTTCTTACTGCTCCTGGGGCTCCGGTTTGAGCTACAACCCAGAAGAGCGGGGATCTGTTCTCCTGCAGTGCCCAGGCTTCGGCGGGCTCAGGAACCGTTCTGCTGAACCTCCCACGCAGTCCCAAAGTTTGTGCAAACGAGCTGCTAATCTAGCTGCTTCACAGCTGACTCTGGAGCTCAATCCTGCCGCATTACAGTTGTTTCTGGCTATCGCTAATCGCTCTGATCCTGGTAAGAGCCTAAGGAGCAAAGGACCATCCCAGGGTTGCTACACATGATGGGTGGCCATTTTGAAAGTCAGATGGCCATTTTGTTTCCCTAATTGGGCCTCAAAGCTCCCTCAACTCACCTGGCCCATGCTAGAGATAGCACTACCACAGGGGAAGCTCACAGCACCTCTTGTGCTTGCTCTGTTTTGCGGAATGGAGAGGGAAGTCACAGACCCCAAGGGCCTGGAAGAAGCCCAAGATTCTCAAGCCCCTATGAGGAAGAAACGAAGAAAAAGAGGCCATTCTGCCAATAGAGATGCTGCTGCTAAGATCAGAGTCAAGGCCCTGGCTCCCAAAAAGACTTCCAAATCAGAGCTCAGGGCTAAGAAGAGAAGGCATGCTGTTCTGGAAAAGCAGTTTACAAAGACATTGGCACAGATGAGAGACCAGATCCAGCAAGCTTCATCCAGAGGAGGTACAGGGTTACCCAGAGGTTTCTATAAGGGGGGGGGGGCAGAATGCTCCCAGCTCTGCTAGCCACCTTTTAGCTTGGTCTCCAGAGAAGGTGGAAGAAGAGCTTTTACCCCAGATTTGAGCAGATCAGTTCCATCCTCTAGACAGGCAGCCGGGGCCCTGGGCCCTTCTTTCCCATAGGACAAATAATCCAAAAGGGCCATAGGCCGAGGCCTGAGGCAACCTTCACTCCCACTGCTGCAGGCTTGCATCCAGTGGACCCCCCCACCCACAGGGAACAGGCGTGATGACATCAGGGAAATAGTCTCAGTGGCTATTAGGCAGGGCCTGGCTAAGGGGTTTCAACAACTCTTTCACCCACCAACAAGTCCTTGTTTCCTAACTTGTCCCAAGGGATCTCTTCCTCCCACAAAGTCCTTCCTAGACAACAGTTCAGTTTCTAGCCTACCCAATCAGATTGGAGTGAGGATGAGGAGAAGGATTATACCAACCCTTCTGAACACAGCCGCTCCTCTTATTCTGAAGAGGAGGAAGGTGAGATCAGAGATCCTAATATGTCAGAGGAGGAAGAATTTAGATTTGATCAACCTCCTTCAGCAGCGGTAACCTTTATTATTTAAACCACTCCTGCACAAAGCTTTGGTCATGGCCCAGCTAACCCCTGAGGAGATGGCTCCAGAACCAAAGGTGGCCTCTTCCAGCCACAATGACTCTCTGTTCTCCAAGCTATACTGAGGTACTCCCTTCCCCACTGATAAATCTGAGCAAACCCTCAGATTCAACCATCTCGGGCTATCAGGGAATCTACAGTGGCTTCGTTTTTCATGAGATCTTCAATGCACTGGCTACACCAGCTGCAGGAGAGACTCCCGGCTACCGATTTCAGGGTACATCAAGATCTCAGCAAGATAATTGCAACAGCAGAATTCACAGTAGACGCTACATTGAATTCAGCCAAGTTTGCTTCAAGGGCCATGGTCTCCTCAGTAGTGGCCGGACAGCTCCTTTGGCTGAAAAATTGGCAATCCGATTCGTGCCAGAAATGGAAGTTGGCGTCAGCCCCATGTGCTGGAGAAAGACTGTTTGGTGATGCTCTAGAGCCATACTTGGTAGAAACCAAGGACAAGAGGAAGGTCCTCTCATTGGTGGGGAAGAGATTGGAATGTCGCCCCATGCTGTACTATCAACCTTCTTCCTTCAGACCTGAATCCACCGCTCAATATTCCAGGGGCCAGAGGACATTTCCTCCTTGCCAAGATCAAAGTTCTGAGGCTTCAGGTAGACAACAACAGGCTCCTGGTAAACGGACCTTTCAAGGGGGAGGAGGTCATTGTTTCCGAAGCTTGAAGTGAATGCCCCATTTCACCCCCCATCGGAGGCCATTTGGCTTTCTTCGCCTCCAGGTGGATGGAGTCAACAACAGACACTTGGGTGCTTAGGACAGTGAGGTTGGGCTTCCAGTTTGAGTTCCTTTCTCCACCCCCATGATTTTTTGTTCGCTTTCCTACGTCTAGGGAGAGCTCCAAATGGGCCCTTATGAAATCGGCCATTCAACTTCTTGTCAACAAATGAGCCAAAGAGCCAGTTCCAATGGATCAATGAGGGTTAGGTTTCTACTCTCACTTCTTCATGATCCTGAAGCCCTCGGGGGATGGAGTGGGGGGTGGCAAGCCATCCTTGACCTTAAGCTCCTAAACAGATATATCCCTTACAGGCATTTTAAGATGCAGACCCTGCATTCCACACTAGAGAGTGTTTGGGAGGGCGACTTCTTCTCCTCCATTGACCGCATGGAGGCTTACTTCCATGTCCCTATCTGGCCTCATCATTGCCAGTTTCTCTATTTCTGTTACCAGAACGAGCATTTCCAGTACCAGGCTCTTCCCGTCAGTCTTTCATTGGCCCCCTGGGTCTTCACAAAAATCTTAGCAGCATTGGTGGCTTCACTTCAAGCTTTACCAGTGAGGGTCCAGTGTTACCTGGATGACATCCTGATCCAGTTGCAGTCAGTCCACTCTGCCCATCACAATCTTCACTTCACGTTGCGGTGTCTATGAGACCACAGTTTTTCGATCAACCTCAAGAAAAGCCATGTCTCTCCAATGACCAGGCTGCTTCATCTTGGTGTGATCATTGATACATCATACTGCGAGGTTTTCCTCTCACCTCAACGGTGAGAGCCTGAACGAGTCCATCTCTAGATTTGGCGGCAGCACAATGTTTCCTTGTCTCACTTGTCTCAACTCCTGGGGAAGATGATTTCATGCATTGGCATCGTCCGTGGGCCCACTTCCATGCTTGGGCACTTCAATGGTTCCTGCTGCCTTTTCAATGGGCAGAAACCAGCCATACTTCCATCAGAGTCCAGGTCCCACCACAGGTCCTTCAGGTGGTGGCAATCTCAGGCAATTTGGTGGTGTCATCCCTTCAAGGAGCCAGACAGGATTCTGCTCACCACAGATGCCAGTCTTCATGGCTGTGGAGCCCATCTGTCTGGAAAGATAGCTCAAGGCAGTGGGTCTCAGAGAGACAAGGTATGCCCCATAAATTGGCTAGGGCCATCTTTCTAACCCTGAAACAGAGTGGGTTTGGTCATGATGGACAATGTGGCTGCAAAGGCCCATGTCAACAGGTAAGGGGGGACCAGGTCCAGGGCCTTGATGAGAGAGGCAGAAAGCTTGGGGAGGTGGGCAGAGAGACACTCTCTATCCATCAGGGTAGACCACATTTTGGGGGTCGACAATATTCAGGCCGACTGGTTGAGTTGGTCTAGAGTCAATCAATCAGACTAGAGTCTCCACCCTTCATTGTTTCTGGCTTTGTCCCACAGATTCAGAACTCCAGCAGTAGATCTTTTCACCAATCCTCAGAATGCTCAGGTAGTCAGATTCTTCACCAGGTTTCTGACCCAGGGAATGGAGAGAACCAACACGCTTCGGAGCATCTAGCCTCCAGGGCTCCTCTATGCCTTTTCCTATCATTCCAGCTGTAATTCGGAAGTTGCTGGAGGAAAAGGCAGAGCTAATTCTCCTAGCACCCTATTGGCCCAGGAGACTCTGGTTCGCAGATCTGGTGAATCTGTCTGTAGCCCAGCCATGGAGGATCCCGGCCAACAGGATCTCTCTGCATCAGGGAGCCTTGCTCCACACGGATCCTCAAGGATTCCGCTTAGCTATTTGACGCTTGAGCAGTAATCTATGAGGAATTCCAACTTCCCTGACAGGATGATTGATAATATACAAGCTTCCCGAAAACCTTCCACCACGTGCATCTACGATGCTACCTGGAAGGTCTTCTGTTTCTGGTACACTAAATCAGCACTAGACCTCTCTTCGGCTTCTGTCGCAGGGGTGTTAATCTTTCTTCAAGATGGGCTAGATCAGGGACCCGTACCGAACACTCTTCACCATCAAGTAGCAGTTTTGTCTTCAGTTCTATCCTGGGAAGCTTATGCTTCTTTATCCCATCATCCTTCAGTATGCAGGTTCTTGAAGGGGGCGGCTAACCTTCGCCTTCCTGTTGTACATAGGTTTCCCACATGAGACTTCCCTAAAGCGTTGTAGGCCTGTACGGGTCCCCCTTTAGAGCCCCTTAGATCAGTGTCTCTCCAATTGATGACCATCAAAGTGGTTTTTCTTGTGGCCATTACATCTGTCAGGAGAGTATCAGAACTAGAGGCTCTCTCCATTAGACAGGATCTGTGTGTTTTCCATGAGAACAGGGTGGTTCTAAGGCTAGATCCTAGGTTTGTTCCTAAAATAAACTCTTGGTTCTACCGGGCATAAGACATAGTGTTACTAGATTTCTGTCCCACACCACAACATGAGTTGGAGCACAAGTGGCATAAGTTGGATGTAAGGCAGGGCCCTCCAGATCTACATCAAGCAGATAGCTGCTTTTCGAAAATCCGAGACCATGTTTGTGTCATTTCATCTCACTTCCTTGGAGACCAAGGTGGCTTCATCAACAATTGGTCGGTGGACTAGAACATGCATCTCCAAGGCCTACCAAACTTTGTCCCTTCCAGTTCCCAAGAACGTCACAGCCCCTCCACTAGGAGTACAGCTATTTCTTCCGCCTGGTCTACTCAGGCGTCGCTGGAGGAAATCTGCAGAACAGCTACCTGGGTGTCCCCTTTGCCATTTATATGGCATTATCGCCTGGATTCTTTCGCTTTGGCTGAGGCCTTGTTTGGACGGAGGCTGCTTCAGAAGGTGGTACCATAATCGGAGTGACTGAACCAGACATTGGCCCTCCCGTGGACATGCAGGCTTTGGGATGTCCCATTCCTGGACTTTCGTCGCAGTATGGATGAGAATGGGTGTTGCCTGAGAACACCCTTTCGATCTAAGCTGCAAGAGAGTCCAGCCCCAACCTTACACATCTGGTCCGGATGAGGGGGGAAGTGAATCAAATTTCACTGTTTATCTTCCAGAGACACGTTAAGTCTGTCAAGCAACTTTGCCTAAAAAATGGCAGGCCAGCTAAGGGCTGGCTTTTTATAATGGCAGACTCAACTCTATGACGTCAAAGGGAGGAGTCATATCCCATTCCTGGACTATCTTGCAGCGTAAATAGAAAGGGCATTCTCAGGTAATTACCAACACCCTTTTCCATTAAAGTAATTTTTTATCTTGCTAAATACAGAATGGCTTTAGAAATTACTATATTGCTTCAGGAAATCATTTGAAGACATTGCTTTGATCAGAGCTAGCCAGCAAAATGATATTAGCTTTTTAGGATAAGTATTTATGATAAAATTGGGGGGGGGGGGAAATCAGTGAAGTGAATTAATATAACTGTCCAGTAATGTAAATACTTGCTTATGCTGCAGTATTATGCATGCTTACCTCAGAGTAAGTCCCTCTGAACTCAGTGAGATTTACCTTTGAGTACACATGTGTTGCATTATTGTGTTTTGATTACACTGTACAGCAAAGAAACCTCTATTGGTTCTTAATGTTTCTTTTTGCAGATTGTTTTGCTGGCAGAAAAAGTCCCTGTGTTAGTGAAGCTTTGAAAGTAATACCACAGTTTTAAAGTTCTTCAGTAGTTAATCACCTTCCTTCCTCTTATACTGTGAGAGGAAATGGGAGACAAAGTACGTGTTGTGCATTTTTATTATTGAGTTGTTCTTAGGAATACGTGTTCCAAAAGAATCTTCAGTAAACAGATGAGAAACACATGATGAAACCTGCACTATATGTGGATATTGATCTATGATCTACTTCTTAGCAATAGTTTTTCTTCATACATTAATTCTGCTATTTTTTCAGTGTAGAAGATGAGTTTTCTTTAATTTATGCTTGGAACTTTTCCTTCCAAATAATTTCATAAATACACTGTCATGAAGTATGGCAGATATATCTTAGGGTTTTATTTTTGCTAGGTCTTTGAGTGTTATTTTTTAAAATCTAAACATCCAGAATGTTTATTAGACATTATTTTTTGAAAATTTTTTAAAAAGTCAAGAAATTTGGAGGCACATTATATTGCTAACAAAGTCACAAACAAGCTTGGCAGATTTACACTTTATTACGATTCAAGTTAAATGGGAAATAGAATAAAATAGTTCAATTTAGCAACAAAACCAAAGCAATTGTGAATGTTCGCATGTATAAAGATAATTTTCATTGTTGTCTGTAAGACTATTTTTTTGGGAAAACTATCAAAACCATATTAAAATATGCACTTTGAAGGAAATAGAAGCCAAGAAATTCTTTGTCAAAGCAGCACAGTTCAAAAATGATTTGGAACAAATTATTCAGAACTTATTTAAATGCAGTGCATACTGGCTAATTTTTGAAGACCCATGTTTTGTTTCGGACTTCTATAAAACCTGAAAAAATAATGTACAAAAATGAACCATTAGATGCTCCAAATTATTCTTCCAAATTATTTTCAAAATGTGGACATCCTTTCAGGGTGGGAATTTAATCTGATAGGTTTATTAATCATAGTGATACTTTACAGTATCCTTTACAGTGATATTTGAAATTATTTTTCGGCATAGATGATTTGATCTTTTGCTGTTATAAAATGACATCAATTTTTAAATATAAATGGCATACAATTGTCAGCATCCTATTTTTATAACAACTAACTTGATTTTAATGTACATTTAGAATATGTGGTTGAAGGTAATGTTCCAACTATTTGCCCGATTTAAAATATTTACCTTTTTCTTTTTTGAAAAAACAGAGATATAAAACCTGACAATGTTTTATTGGATGCGAACGGCCACATACGCCTGGCAGATTTTGGATCCTGCTTAAAGATGAGTGAAGATGGCACTGTATGTATCAAAAAAAGTATAGTTTTTTTTAAAAAATAGAATTCTTAAACTGCAGTGTGTTTGAGTTTGTTTGGGGGTTATATTTGGAAGATAAGCTGCAAAAGTACTGACTGCATAGATACATGTAAATATCACAACATTTTACATTGTATCACTCTTCTGCTATATGTTTAATCTAGAACTGCTATGTATTCTTTATGAATGGAGTAAATCCCATGTATTTCCTCTCCTTATGCCATTTCATGGCCAATTAAACTTTTTATTTGTACATAAGAAAGTGGTGTTATGATTCTTTTCATTTATATTTAACAATGCAAGAAAACATAAAATTTTATTTTTGTATCTCAGTAATGTTCATTGATCTATAGATTTATAAATGCATACAATTAAATTAATTTCTCCTTATACACTATTTTGCATTGGTTCTCTTCAAGGTACAATCTTCAGTTGCAGTGGGCACCCCTGATTATATTTCCCCTGAAATACTGCAAGCCATGGAGGATGGCATGGGAAAATATGGACCTGAATGTGACTGGTGGTCCCTAGGTGTCTGCATGTATGAAATGTTATATGGAGAAACACCTTTTTATGCAGAGTCACTGGTGGAAACCTATGGGAAAATTATGAATCATGAAGTAAGTGCTATAAACATTTGTTCCTCTTAGCTGTAATTTTTGCCGAAATATGTAACCAGGATCCAAAATCTTTGTGTTTGTGTGCATGAGTAACTGCATTATTCAATGTATCTTCTAAGAAAAGTCTTCTGTGACTTATGTTCAGAATAGGTATTTCTCAGAAACCTGTTGTTGTATACTTGGAATATATCAATTCAATTATTTCTCAAAACCTTTTCACTGTATATTTTTCAGCAAACCAGACTTAACATGAGCACATTTGGCAAAAAATATAAGTACAACATATTGAAATTAGTCCAGACTAATAAAATATATTTAAGGGTGTTTCTTCAGACAAACAACGTCAAAGATACATGACTAACATTAAAAAGTAGAAAGTCTAAAAACAAGAACACTTAACAAATTTTGAAGCCTTCTGTAGTTTTTTTTTTAATGGTATAAATGTACACATTTAAAATATTTTGTCATAGAAAATAATATCTTCAATTCAGATTTCCCTTCCTGTTTTTCAGGAGAGGTTCCAGTTTCCATCTCATGTTGCTGACGTATCTGAAGAAGCAAAAGACTTAATCCAACGACTTATCTGCAGCAGGGAACGTCGTCTAGGGCAGAATGGAATAGAAGATTTCAAATCACATGCATTTTTTGAAGGACTCAATTGGGATGATATCCGAAATCTAGAAGCACCTTACATTCCAGAAGTTAGCAGTCCTTCAGATACATCAAATTTTGATGTAGACGATGATATATTGAGAAATCCTGTGAGTAATTACTGCAATTTTTGTTGTTGTTGATTTTGTTTGTTTTCTACATCACTGGTTTTCTAGCTTCTGAGCTGAATCATGACTTTGAATACAGGGGCATTCTGGAAAGAGTTTTAGAGTTCAAAATCTCTGTTTCTAGCTGTTTGATATGAACTGGACAGACCTTGAAATATACTTAATGTTTTTACTGCTTTTCTGCTTTTACCTACAATATTTTGTATATGTAGACAGTGTGAGAAAAATGGTTTGTGTAATTAAATTTATTAGAGTAAACTTGATTTACCAAACTTCAGCTATGATGGGGAATTTTTTTTTTTGGCCATCTCCCCAAAACAATAAAAGTCTATTGAATCTGATGAGTTGTGTAAATTATATCATTTATGACCTGACATCATGACACAAATAATGATAATTATCTTTTACCTTGAATAGCATACTAAATCAAGAGTGTTCTCCAATTATAATTTGGAAATAGAGTTCAAATTTTCCTTGACTTATTAAATTACTAATAAATTAATCTTAAATCTTTCTTAGGACATCTGCTTTGTAGAATGCCAATGCTTCTAAAAGAAGCATGTATGAAATTACTAAAGTTAAATTTTGCGCAGACCCCAGTGTGCACATGTATCATCTCTCCTGTGGGAGCTTCATTGGCTGCCAATTTGCTTCTTGGTGAAATTCAGTGAGCTGGTTGTCACCTTTAAAGCCCTTAATGGCTTGGGACCAGGTTATCTGAGAGACCACCTCTTGAACAGTCACATTTACCCGATCCATCAAAGCAGGGAGGCAGGGAAGGTTGCGAGTCCCATCCCTAGGGAGATATACCTGGTGGGACCCAGAAGAAGGGCCTTCTGCATGGTGGCTCCCTCTCTTTGGAACATCATTCCCCCAGAGATTAGAATGGCCCCCCTCTGTAGCACTCTTCCAGAAGGTGCTGAAAATCTCTTTCTGCCAGCAAGCCTGGGAACCCAGAGCAGGATGAAGCCATTAAATGGCTCGTGTGAGGTGCTGTTACTGGAGCGGGGTAGGTAGGTGGGGTGATTTTAATATATTAATTTATTATGAGACTCTTCCTTTATCAATTTTATTGCTTTTATATGGGGTTTTACATTCTGTAACGCACCTTGAGTCGCCATGTGCGAATAGGCGGCAATATAAATTCACTAAATAAAATAAAATATTTTTCATTTGCTATATTGATAACCAGACCTCAGAGTTTAAACAGTGCCAATTCACAAATTTACATATAACCAGAGATATTTAAAACTCTTATGTTCTGGGCAGGGAACATTCCATTTTCTCCCCTGGAAACCCTAGTCATTATTGTCCAGAAATATCCTTTTTGAAGTAGGAATTGGTTCATAAGGATGAGCCACAAGACCATCTGCAGATGATTTCCCAGGCTCTGGGCTAGAATGGGTGGAGCCCCTTGTGATGTGTTTTCTGTGTCTTTACTTGGTTTCATTATCCTGTTTTTATTTGTTCTTTATTTTTATGAAGGAGATGATACCACCTGGTTCTCATACTGGCTTTTCTGGGTTGCATTTACCTTTTGTTGGTTTTACCTACACAACAGAAAGGTAAGTTGGGAAAAAAAAGAACTGCAGTTTAGGAAGTACATGGAGGGACTCCAGATCTAGAGGGTAGTCTTTGCTTCTTTTTTATCAGGTAGAAATGCTTTACAGAATGACATGGAAAGAAAAAGAGGTATTTTTCTATAATGGCAGTGTTGCAGAGTAAACAAAAGGTAGTATATTTATATACATATGTATTATTTAAGCTTGGAATTCAAACGATCCAAGCCCATATAATACATCAGCTGATTCTACTGCTGTTTATTCTCATATTTTATTTATAATATCTCTATAGATTGATGGGACAAAAAAGCTAAATAATAGATTTTGATTTATTTTATCTAGTTATTAAATGTATATGCTCCTCATCTTGCCATAAAAGCAACTGAAGTATAAATGCTTGATGGTTCATATCAGGTATATATTCCAAAGTGACCCTTTAATGGCTTCTAACTATGAAAAAATTGATTTTCTGTAAGCTCCAGACTCACAGCATGGTATATGAATTACATGCATAACACATAAAACTACTACTATTATTCCTATTATCTAGATTTCTGAGTTATGCCAAAATCCTTTATTTTTCTTTATTGGGTTTTTTGGTACATGATAAGTTGTTATGTGTTGGGATGTTCTTTTCTTTGTACTTCATGGAGCTAGCATAGTGTATCTAGTGTGTCCACATCAAATGTTGTCCTCAATCAGTTAAAGGGTAATGATTATCTCAAAGCTATTCAATGGGCTAAATACACAGATATCCTACAGAAAGGATGACAGATTAGCTAGCCACGAGCTTAGTTACTTATAGATTTTCTTTAGCTTATGCTAGTCTTCACTGATATATTAAAGGATAAATTTGCTCTCTGGCAGGCGAAAAGAAATATAATCATTTATATGATAGTGAAAATCATTTTCTAGCTCCTGTCATAAATGGATATAATGTTAGCAAACTGAACTTGATCAGTTTCATCACTGATCACTGGCCTGATCACTGGCCTGACTGAATCCAATGTTTTGTGTTCCATCTTTCAAAGATGTTCTAGGTTTTCCTGAGTGTTAAACCTGAGATTATTATTTAAAAAACCAATTATTATGTTTTCCTGAGTATTAAACCTGAGATTATTATTACACGGAAAGGCAATCTTTTCCTGTACTTCCTTTGCCTGTCTTAAGAAGTGAAATAGAAAAAAGCACATGGGAGCACTAGTATCAATCTTCTGCTTTAAATCCCATTGGTGTAGAAGTTATTACTGCTACTTCCTTGCAAGTAAGCTTTCCTTTGTGGGGTTGGAGTGAGAAAAACCAGATTGCTGTTTACTTGCCAGCTCACTCAGTAGGTAAATATTTATATAACTTATATAATTTAAGATTATATTAACTTTTCTGATTCTATTGAATTTTCAACAGGAAGTTGCTGTTTATGATTGATTAAACATGCTAATTAATGTGTGCATTGATTATTTTGGGTCTCAGCTGTTTTTCTGATCGAGGTTCACTTAGAAGTGTAATGCAGTCCAGTAGCATATCCAAAGATGAGGATGTTCAACGTGACCTGGAGAATAGCTTGCAAATAGAGGCATATGAGAGGAGAATACGAAGACTGGAACAGGAAAAGCTGGAACTGAGTAGGAAGTTACAAGGTATACCTTCTCCTTGGCTTTCTTATATTCCATGTGGTGGAATAATATAATGTCATAATTTCTAAACATTATGTTTTTCATTCAATTTAAGAGTCCACCCAGGCTCTGCAGTCCCTTCATGGTTCTACTCGCTTAACAATGAACACAAATAGGGATAAAGAAATAAAAAAACTAAATGAAGAAATAGAACGCTTGAAAAATAAAATAGCAGGTAAGTTTTGGAATACATAACTAAATCCAGTAATACAGCCTTAATTTGTGCTATGCACTTTAAAAGGTGGGCCTCAATCATTTTTCTGAGGGCTCTTTTGTATGGCTATCCAGTTGGTTTATATTGTGAATTTGTAAAAAAACTTTCATTAAAACTTGGCTTGCTTACATTAATGGTGCTGAGAACTGTCAATCTTAGCTCAGATTATTTAAATAAACTCCACCTTCACATTTATTGCTGCTTGTCAATTATGTATCTGCATTATTTGTTTAAACTTCCTTATGTGAGCTACATAGAAGGAAGAGAGTTTATTGTTTTTAATACAATGTGTTAATAGGTCTACTACCAGACACTTCCCAGTTATTTTTTGTGAATTTTTATTGTTTATAAAATTAGAGTTTGTCTCTTATGCAAGAGCCTCTGTGGCGCAGTGGTTAGAGTGCAGTACTGCAAACTACTTCTGCTGACAGCAAGCTGCCTGCAATTTGGCAGATCGAATCCCACCAGGCTCAAGGTTGACTCAGCATTCCATCCTTCTGAAATGGGTAAAATGAGGACCCAAATTGTTGGGGGCAATATGCTGACTCTGTAAACCGCTTAGAGAGGGCTGTAAAGCACTATAAAGCGGTATATAAGTCTAAGTGCTATTGCTATTGCTATCTTGACCAAGAGGGAAAATGAACAAGGTCCATATCATACCCCCAAAGATGCTTTTTTTGCTTGAAGACATTTTGAAGAAGCTTTTTGGATGAGAAACAAAAAGATTTCAAACAAAAATAAACGAAGTCCAATTGCCTTTTGAAAAAGTACCTTGACCTGGATGATTGAGAGTCTCCATAGTTGTCCATTTTATATATTAAAACAATACATTTTATGTATTCTTTATATATGACACGTTTAGGCAGGGCCTATGATTGTTCTGAGATTATAGATGGGATGCAGGTGAAGCAATTTAGAGAAAGCAGTCCTTAAACCAGGTGGATCCAACCCATGGTCTGTGTTCTGCATGCAGCCCTGGACAACTAGTAATGTGGCCCTCCAAAATAAAGGAAAATTGTCATTTATATACATTAACTATATTATATATTTTGTATGTAATCCAAGACAATTCCTCTTTAATGTGGCTAGGCAAGTCAAAAGATTGAACATGCTTGCCTTAAACCATTGGAGAAAGATTTTAATCAGAATCATATGGCTTTTGATATATAAATTCTTCCATTGTTTTAGACTATACCTATATTGTAAGGTATTATGTTCTGTGTTTTCATCTAGTCAATCTGTCTGTGTATCAAAATCAATACTCAGAGAATACTTATTTTAATTAATTATTTTTTCAGTTTGTAAAATGCTTTTTTTTAAATGTGCAGTACTTCTGTTCAAAAAGTTACAATTGTGAGTTTTTATTAAAATCCAATTGTTAATCCCCCTCTAGAATTTAGAAAGTAATCATTTGAATGTAGGAGTCATAACTGATTTTTTTTTTCAACGTAGTTGCAGATGCAGTATAAATGCCTACTTTTTCAAATGTTTCCTATGGAGAGCCAGTTTGATATGTTGTTAAGGTGTTGGCCTAGATAGCCAGAGAATGTGACTTCTAAACTCTCTTGAGCATGTAACCCAGCTAATGATTTTGGGCTAATCACTTTATCTCAGCCCAATACCTCAAAAGGTTGTGGAAAAAAGAGAAAGCAGAAATATTAGGTATATTTGCTGCCTTGAGTTGACCATTATACTGTAGGTAAAAACAAGTGGGATAACAACAACAATTAATTTCGTTTTAGTTTGTATTCTAGAGTTTCTAGAAGTTTTTTTTTAAATAAAAGAACAATTCTACAGCATGCATAACATTTAGACATTTGTGTGCATGTTTGTGTGTTGGACTTTTTTTTGTCTATTTAAGCTTTTTACCATATTATAAATCTGAGAACCGTAATATGGCATCTGGGGATACCAATTTATCTACAAACCTTTTTGTTTGCCCTGCCAGATTCCTTGGCCTACCTAATTTTTTCCAGATTAAAAAAAAAAATAGAAAAAAACAACAACCTGGAATGCCGTAAGCATATTGTCAACCTTAAGGGCTATTATTTGCTGCTGCATATAAAATATAAACCCTCATTAAAATAAAAAATGAGATGTAATTGATGTCCAGTAATTTGTTAGAAAGTGTATTCATTTGCTCAAGGAAGAAGTAAAAAGCAGTAAAAAGAATTGTTTAGAATTATAAAGTAGAAGGGATGCCAGGCAGCATTTTGATAAACTCATGCGTTGTAATTGGCTATGTTTTTTCCTCTATTCAATAGTAACCATATTTACAAAAGTTACCACAACATATTTTTAAAATTCCTAAAGTATTGGTTGTTCAGAAAGATTGCTCCCTTCCCCCACCAATTTTCCATGGTGGAATTATGACAGAAAGCCAAAGGAAAAATGTTATGTCTTATTTTTCCCTCCCCTTCTTTCGTATTTTTATCTTTAAAGGTTCCCCGTTCTTGTTAGCTTAAAAACTTGAATATAAAGAAACTTTTGATTAAATCTCTGATGGCAGGAAGATTAATTTAAGCTAGAGATGACAGAGGGGTGAGGGCTTTCATTGCTTAACTGAATTTCCTGTTTCTTCCTGTAATGTCAGTACCATGCATTGGCCTGTTATTATTTCCTTCTTCTTCCTTGTGGAAAATATTCCATAGAGTTGATAAAATCAATTTTGCCAGTATATTGTAACAGGGAAGAATTGTGATCCAGTTTAAATTGTTCATCTTTACAGAGAGAAATGTAGAATTGTTTCTCTATCCTCTGTGAAAAGAAATTTCCCCATTCATAGATTCAAATAGGTTAGAACGACAGCTTGAAGATGCAGTGACCTTGCGACAGGAACATGAAGATTCTACCCAGAAGTTAAAAGGCCTTGAAAAGCAATGTAGGATACTAAGGCAGGAGAAGGAAGATCTTCATAAGGTATTGATTGTAGAAAATGCTTCATTGAAGTGAGATATATGTTGCCTAGGAAATAGAGGTATAAAACAATTGGTTTGGCTAGCTGGGCAACATAGTTTAAGAATGGTTATTAATAAAAATATTGCTTGTCATATTCATATCATGTGCTTTTTCTCCAAAGCATGGGAATAATATATTTCAGCATAATAGAAATTCTATAATGTAAATATGTCAGTATTTTTTTAGGATTACATAAATCAGCTATCTTCATGGCTGAATAGACAGTAATCAAGATTTAGGCTTTACTAATCCAGACTTCTTTAGCTGCTCCATTATATTTACTTAATAATACCCCAAATGTTGGAGTGAGATGCAAGGTTTATTTAAAAGTGTTTTTATAAGCAAAAAAAAAAAAAAAGCCAGAAGAAATTTGTCACTAAAACACTGTATCGTGCAATTGCCAACAAAACATTTTATGCTGTAATATCATAGCCATAAATCTAATTTCTTACCCAGGAACATCCGATGCCATATTTCATTAACTTTCTCTTACTTCCTCTACTGCTTTCCTCCATACATCAGTCAATTGTGAATTAAACTGAATTATATCCTATATATTTTTGCATAAGAAAAACCTATGCTACATAATATCGTGGTGTACAAAATATTTTGAATTTAAAATTTTATTCTGGCCTAATCATAACTCTGTCACTTCAAGCTCAGAACATTTCTGCTAATACCAGAACAGGTCTAAATGCTTTTCGCGAGGTAAAACAGCCTGTTTCAACTTTGAAATGGGATGTATGAGTTTCAGAATGGGGTTTTTGGGCTCAAAATATTTGGCACACCACTAATTGTAGTGTTTGAGTGGGATATCATTTGAAAATTCCAGGGCTATAGGCTGGACATGGAAATAAAAAAACATCATAGATGAAGGAAGGTGGCAAATATATATATCTTTGAAGATGGAGGAGAAAAGAAGAGAAAAGGAAATAACACAAATGAAAGATGTGAGAATGGAGGAAAGATAAGGATGAGAGAAAGAATTAATTAGTACAGTGTATAAATGAGATGAATAAAAGATAGGAAAAGAAAGGAAAATAGATTTAAAAGAAGAAGAAGAGAAGAGGAAAAAATAGAGAGAATTTAAAAATAAAAATGTAGTGTATTGGGTATATCCAGCTGGTAATATAATAAAAGCCAATATTAATATTATATTGAAATATTCTTAATAAACTGAGGATAGGAGGGAGACCCAAAGTCATCTCCCCAAAGTTGTAGCATGCTCCTGTACTCTTTGCTAAGTACTATTTGACATTAATCAAATGTATCTTAAACTTCAGTATAACTTTTAAATTGATTTGGACCTTTCCTTTCATTAGCAACTCCTTGAGGCATCTGAAAGATTAAAGATACAGTCGAAAGAATTAAAGGATGCTCATCAACAAAGAAAGCTAGCAATGCAGGAGTTTTCAGAACTGAATGAGAGGATGGCAGACTTGCGTTCTTACAAGCAGAAACTCTCTCGACAACTCCGTGACAAAGAGGAAGAAGTGGAAGTGATCATGCAAAAAACAGACTCTATGAGACAAGAAATGCGTAAATTGGAAAAAGCAAGGAAAGAGGTAGTTGAGCAGGATCATGTGTTTTAATTTGTAACTTAGAAAAGTTAGTGTGACTTGGTTTGGAGATATACCCAACTGTTTAATTTTTATGTATGTGTGAAATTTTTAACAACACTTCTAATTTGGAAGGTAATGTAGAAAAAGAAAAAGTGAAGTATTAATTGAGAATGGATATTGTCTATTATAATGCCTACATTCATAGTAATTTTTTGGATTAGTTTTATTTAGCGCACTTCACATCTCTATAATAAGGCACTTTTGTTGTTAGAATGTTTATCTAATCATAACAATACTTAATTTTCCATTCTTTATATTGATATTTTTTACATATTTAACAGTTTATTTTTAAAACAATAGAATCTGCCTCTTCTTTTGGGTGTACGTTTGTTGTAAAAATAATTTAAACTAGATTCAGTGAAATTATTAAGACATGGTAGAAACTACCGCAATGAAAATAAAGTATGAGAAAATGCTTTTTTAAGTTTCAGAAATAAATTGTGAGGATATCTCAATGTATCTATGTATCCTGTTTTTACACTCTATTTTTTCCCTGTAAGTCTTGCTGTTTTTAAAAAGGGCTTTATCTTATTTTTTAATACTTCAAGGATTTGTACAACAGCTAGTTCCTCTTGATGTAGTTGAATTAATAATGGCTAAGCTCAATTGTTTCTATAATTGGGCTTATTTTTCTTTTTATAGCTAGAAGCACAACTTGACGATGCACGAGCAGAAGTATCAAAAGAGCGGAAACTTAGAGAATGTAGTGAAAAAGCAGCTAAACAGCTGGAAAATGAACTGGAAACACTAAAGGTGACTATGTTATGAATGATTAAATCATATTGAGGCTTTACTTTATTTGAGAACAAGAAGTGTGCGTGTGTGTTTAATGTACTCTATTTTACAGTTGCAAACTAGCCATATTCTAGAATTTAGCTTGTCAGGAAGCTGAATACAATTACTATTCATGAGTTTATATTCACTTTGAAACATCTGAAACCAAATTGAGATCACATGCATTTCATTTAGTTGCATATATTAGACATTTGATAAAAATATTGGATTAAGTGGTATGTTCCCAGTCTCATGGTAGAAAATTGTTTTTTTATGGGAGGATATTAACTCTCACATCATGTCTTATATACTTGACAAGTTACCTACATTTTATTTATTGTTTTAATTTAAACTCACTATGTGACTCCAGGCATCTTAAAGTTAACAACAGTAACATTTAAAACACACAGCCTTGTGGCCCAGACACAGCCTGGTTTCCAAGTATTTCAAAAGGCGGTTGGGGGCCATCCAGATATTTCAGAGAATGCTCTTCCATAGAGGATAGATATTTTCTGACAGTGAGAACAGCTAATCAGTGGAATGACTAGCCTCCAGAAGTTTTAGGTACTCTGTCACTAGAGGTTTACAAGAGGCGACAGGAAACTGTTTGTCCGGAATGTAATAGGATGTCCTACCATGGACTGGGGTTTGGACTAGAAGACTTCAAAACCTATTATTCTATGTTTTATATCAGTGATGGCTAACCTTTTCAGTACCAAGTGTCTAAAGCGCATGCAACCACACACATTCCCAAAATGCAGTGCACGCACCCTCTCGAGTGTGCCCTCGCATGCGCATGCATGTCCACACCCTCCACGTGACACTCCACACCCTGTGCATATGGGCATGACCCCCACATGTGCCCATGGGCGCACGCCCCCTGCATGTGCACCCCACCCCACCATGCATGGACTGCAGAGACTCGAAGACCGGTTGAAGAGCTGAGCTGGGGCAACAGCTCATGTGCCCACAGAGAGGACTCTGCATGCCACCTTTGGCATGCGTGCCATAGGTTCACTATCATGGTTCTATATTCTGTGGTGACACAGAAAACACAACAAATTCCCATGAAATGATGCTGCTTAATAGACAGAACACAGAGCAACTCTATTAGATGGGTTACACGGATAATTGGAGACAGGTGGTCTAAAGAATAGCTCTGTCTCATGAGGGGTTTTATAGGTGATCACCAGCATTTTAAACTATATCCAGAAGTTCACAGATGACTGATGACTGATCCACACATGAAACTTCTCATGGCAGTGTATTTTGGAATATCTGTAGCTTCTTAGGTTCTAAGATCATGCCCATTTGAAGGGCATTGCAGAAATCCAAAGAGGTGTCCATAATGTGAGCAACTATGAGTAAAACCTCTTGATCGTGAAATGGATGTAACTGGCACACAAAATGGATTTATGCAAAGGACTTCCTAATCAAACTAGATATCATGTGCTCTTCTAGCAGAAGCCAAGAGGCGAGGAAGAGCTCAGATTGTTCACTAGTTCTGTTTAGGGCAGTGCAACATTGGAAGGAAGGTTTCCACATCCAAGCAGCTCAAACTCTATAGTCATGTAACTTCCTAGTTCCTTTCCATCAAGCCACTAGACACTGAGAATCTACAGTATTTCTTAGCTGGCCTAGAGTTAAAATGTATAACTAGTGTCATCAGTATACTGATGATACATAAACTCATACCAACTTTAACCTAACACAGCAACGTTGTATAGATATTCAGTAAGTATGAGGAGAAAATCAAGCCTTGAGGCAACCAGCAAACTATGGCCTTGGGTTAGATTTCTCCAACATCAACTGAAACCAAACCTGGAAGAAGAAAGAGAAGGAACACAATAACCTTCTCTCCATTCCCAACCAACTGTGCAAGTACAGAAGGATCCCATGAGAGATGATATCAAAATCCATCCTCTCCAAGTATGATTATTGCTGTCACAATACTGTATCCAGATGTGAAATTTGATTGGAAGGGGTCCAAATAATCCAGTTTCCTCTCAAGCTGCAAGCCAATAACTTTTTCTTCCCCAAACGGGAGGGTAGAGATAGATGAGAATTATTCAGCAATGTTGGATCCAGGAGATTTCTTGAAATGGGGACAGATGGATTACTGCCTCAACTTCAAGCAGAAACTCCTTTTTCACTCAAAGATGAATATAGCGTCATTTGGACCTAATCATGCATTGGAGGACAATATGTCAAAACTTGCCATGTAGTTTATAGGATTTCCTTGAGATGTTTAAAATGAAATACATAACATCTCATTAATGACATGGTAAACTGCATAGATGTTTATACAGGAAGAATAATAAGATACTTATGTTCAGCTGATAAGAAGATTAGGCTAAAATACAGTATATTTCCATGAGATGCTTATAATGCACACAGCACTGGAAATCTAGTAGTCTGTTTCCTGTTATAAAACCTGTGCCATTCTATTCTTCCCTATATTTTCTCACAGAGTTTTCTCACCTCGAAAAAGTAAACAGCAGGTCTTTTTACAGAATATCTACCATTCTTACGGCTTAGAACTCTGGGAATTCAAATTTCTTGTTGCTTCAAAGAGCTAATTGATATGTTTGAAGCATTCTGGTTTGTCTCTTGGCTCAATCAAATCTTCACTTTTGATATTAGAGAGATAAACTTTTACATCTTCCCCTTTTAAAACAGTTTTTGCTCTTTTGCAGGTAAAGCAGGGAGGACGCAGTGCAGGAATGGCCATGCAGGAGCATCAGCAGGAGCTAGCTAAAGAGAACTCAGAGCTTCAAAATAAAATTTCATTTTACGAAGAAGAGTTGGTCAGGCGAGAAGCTTCCCATGTTTTGGAAGTAAAAAATGTGAAAAAGGAGGCACATGATTTAGAAAGCCATCAACTTGCTCTTCAAAAAGAAATCATGGTATTAAAAGATAAACTGGATAAGGCAAAAAGAGAGAAGTAAGTACTGTGTACAGTTGTGTTTTGAAAGCTTTTTTTTTAATTGTTCAAAAAGTATCTAAAATCCATAGTAGAAAAAAAGGTGTTAGCAAAGTAGAAAAAAAGGGTTTGGAATGGCATTTATGGGATCTTATTTCAATTCTAGGCACAGTGAGATGGATGAAGCTGTGGGAACTCTAAAAGACAAATATGAACGAGAGAGAACAATGTTGTTTGAAGATAACAAGAAATTAACAACTGAAAATGAAAAAGTAATTGAGTTTATGCAGAATTATTTTTTATATCTCAAGTAGTATGTAATTCAGATTTTTTCCAATTCTCCTCCTCCCCCGCAAAAATCAGGAAATGGTAGAAATATTTCTGAACTTCGTGTGTGTGTGTGTGTGTGTGTGTGTGTGTGTGTGTGTGTGTATGAATATTCCTATACCAAGTAGATAAAAGTAAAGGATTCCCTGCTGATGTTATTTCACTAGTCATTGCTAACTATAGGGGGAGGTGTTCATCACCATTTCCAAGCCATTGACTCAGCGCTGTCCAAAGACATTTCCATGTACCAAGTAGAATTTTGATGAATTATTTTGTTTTTTTAAAAAGATCACATATGTATGTATTTTGTCTGATACAGAGTTTTCACTGTTTGGTACACAATCTGGCATGTTTCAAGCAGTTTGCACATAGCTTGAATGGGCTGTAAGTTATGTTACACTTATGAAAACCACTAATTGATACATTTTGTTGTCACAGCTTTGTTCCTTTGTTGATAAATTGACATCGCAAAACAGACAGTTAGAGGATGAACTTCAGGATTTGGCAGGAAAAAAAGAATCTGTGGCCCATTGGGAAGCTCAGATTGCAGAAATCATTCAGTGGTATGTATCCTTTGAGGATCCAGTAAAAAAAACCCAAAACACTTGGAATCTTCTCAATAGAAGTAAATTTTTGAAGATAACAAAATCATTTTGTGAATGTGATCAACTTCATGAACAGCAAATGTTAATATGTTAGAATATTGTCTTCTCTTTTTTCTCACAAAGAAATTTATCAATTCCATATTGACTAATTTCTCTACAATGAGAGTAACTAAATCTTAATTTTAATTGTTGCCTAAATACCAACTGAAAAGTTTTCACAATGGCTCTTCTTCATTTTGCTATTTCAATATTTTTACACTAAAAAGCTCTGGTAACAGATAAATAAGATGAAGCAGTGTTGAACCTTTAAATATTTTCTTTAATTATGTGATGACGTAGCCAAAATAGTAAAGGAATTTGCTATCTCTTTCCAACAGACCTTCATTATCCCCCCCACTATAACATTCTTCATAAATTTAATAGTCAGCCTGAATGGAAAAAATATTACATTCTTCAGTAATCCTCAGTGTGGAGAATTTGTCTAAGGGGATTAAAACCTTATCATATTTCCTCTAATATTTTTATAAATAACTCACAGAAGCAAATATACGAATACTCCTCCCTCCCCCCAAATTTTGTGCAAGGTTAAAAATAAAAAGGTGCCATAAATTTATTAAAGTTAATATTAAGAGCAAATATGAAATTTCAGAAACTTCAAGAGAAATTTCCAACGATTTATTTGTAAATTTGTTAAGACAGTCTCCCAAGTATTTTCACCAGCAAGATTGTATTGAAATAAGCTAGCAACAGACTTTTCTTCTTTGTTGTATATGAATATCATTCCTTCCATTACAGTCTCAGTCTTCCCAGCCCAAAACTTCTCATATTATTGACTTGGAAGATAGAAGGAAAAGGCCTAGAATTTAAACTCTTGGGAGAAACATAAATATAGGATTGAGTTTCTCTTTGTTGTAAAAGGCAGTTCCTGTGTGTCTTCGTTGTTGTCTGCAGTAAAGTGGCCAATCTGTGTTGTGTCTGCCTGCCAAAGCAAGTTTATGAATATGGCTCAAATGTCAAGTTAGATGTGACATGTTATTATTATTTTTATTTAGTATTATTATTAAGTTCCTCTTGAGTGAAAGATAAGGTTCTAAAGCATAATATCCATGGATGAATTTTCTCTGAGCTACTAAGCTAGGATACATGATAAAAATAATCTTGATTTGTTTTTCTCATAGTCCTGAACATTGTGATTGAAGTAACTGGTTTAAGTAATGTTTTGCTTTCTCTTGTTTCATTTTAATTTTATGTAGGAATTGAAAGGTCTTCCTTTGAAAACCTCACTGGGCAGAAAAACAGATAAAAAACAGTAAAGGGGTCATATTTCAAGAACCACATTATAAATGAGACTTCCTCATCCTGAAAACATGAGGAAAGGAAGTATTTCTGCCCCGATTTTTTTCTATTCCTAACCAATAGTATTGGTACAAAGTAAATGTTTCCACTGTGGAGGAAACACATTATAAGTGAAATAAAATTGAAAAAGGATAAAAGAACCCTGTGGGCACAATGGTTAGAATACAGTATTGCAGGCTAATTCTGCCAACTGCTAGCAGGTCAGTTCTCACTGGCTCAGGTTTAACTCAGCCTTCCATCCTTCTGAGGTTGGTAAAATGAGGACCCAGATTGTTGGGGACAATATGCTGATTCTGTAAACCACTTAGAGAGAGTTGTAAAGCACTGTGAAGTGGTTTATAAGTCTATGCTATTGCTATTGTTATTTTGATCCCAAACAACAAAATTATAAGCATGGAAAGAGCCACAGAATTGATAAAATTGTTTAATCAATAAGTAGAAAAAGTGTTTCATCTCTGCTATTTTGAAATTTTGGGTATGTTTTCATTCAATACTATATTTTACTAGTGTTTTACTAGTGTTTTACTGTGACTCAATGCATATGAAACATTTTCAAGTAACCGCCCATGTAAGTTATGTTTCTGATATGCTTTACACACTAGGGTGAGTGATGAAAAAGATGCACGTGGCTATCTTCAGGCACTAGCTTCTAAGATGACAGAAGAGCTTGAATCTTTGAAAAGCTCTAGTCTGGGATCAAGAACACTGGTGAGCATGGAAATGTACATGATAAATTAAAGAGAAAGCTTTATAATGTATGCTGTTTTAATTGCAATTCAATCACTACCAGTTGTGTCTACTGGTATCCTGCTTAGGTGCCATGGGAGAGTGAAGAGTTCAGTATTAAACATGGCCCTCATAGTCAACAGGGCCATTGCATCATCTTCTGAGCTACATCATGGCACCTGACCTGATATAGTGCTTATGCTGAGAAAAATCTCACCAACTTAGGCATATAGCTTAAGACATTCACAAGTACGATATGAATTAAATTGTTTTCTACTTATTGCTTCCAGTCTGTCCTCTTTATATGCTGTCTCTGTATTATAGTGTTATCCTATGTAGTCACTGAGTGACAATTTCATGATCTATGTGTTCACATCTTCAGCCTATAGTTTCCACAAATGAATTATGCATTTAATGAAGGGTTTATATTTTGTCTATTAAAAATTATCTGCTAGTGAGTTCCCATTGAATGAGATCTGAGTTTTATTATTATGAGAGATGAGATAAAAAAAAACCCCTTCATCTGCTTTCTCACCATTATACATATTTTCTAAATTGTCATTATACTTCCTTTTACTAACCCTACTTTCCAAATTAGAAATACTTGACCTATTTGGATTTTTATGCCTTTTTTTACAATTTCTACATCCTTCTTTGACACAAAGTTACTCCTTCAATATGAATCCTTTTATATTTTCTACCATCCCTGGTTCATTGTTCTAAATCAAAACTGAAATTAATCACATTTGATTTAATCCTTTAATCCTTAGGAATTAATTAGCTATTTAAAGAAGATTGTAGTACTTATGGGCTGCTTTTATTTCTTTTCATTTAGTTTTTGTTTTAAGTACTATGTATTTTGAAATACATTTTGGAAGAATGACTAGATTATAACATTTGGAGGAAGAATAGACAATAATAACATATTATTTGACATTACAAGAAAAGCAGGAATTGGGAGATAATATACAACCCAAAGAAAAAGAATATAGACTTAGCAGTGTTTCATAGGACAGGAGGTGGTTTCATTTGATGTTCCCTTTGCTCTTTTCCACCTCCTTTCAATATATTGGGAAAGAAAATGTTTCTCAATATATTGAATGTACACCAAGAAAAGAGTAGTATTCCTGAGACCTGCAAGTTTAACAGAGGTCCATAATGCAACATCCTGGTTTAATGTAACTGGCATTGTTCTCTTTTTTTTTTTAGATTGCATTTATGTGTATCTGATCAGAATGTAAATTTATCTGAAATCAATAGGAACTTATTGCAAAATATAGGTAGCCCTTGACATTTTTGACTTATGACCACAGTTGAGCCCAAAATTGTTGTTAAGTGAGACATTTTTAATGAGTTTTGTCCCATTTTGTGACCTTTCTTACCACAGTTCTTAAATGAATCACTACAGTTGATAAGTTAGTAACCAGGTTGCTAAGTGAGCCTGGCTTCCCCATTGACTTTGCTTGTCAGAAGGTTGCAAAAGGTGATCACGTGACCTTGGGACACAGCAAGAATCATAAGTATGAACCAGTTGCTAAGCCTCTGAACACATGATCCTGGGGATGCCTCAAAGGTCGTGCCTGTGAAAAATGGTCATGCCACTTTTTTCAGTGCCGTTTGAATGAACGAGAAGTACCTGTAAAGAGTTGCTCTGATATTTTTTCCAAAGAGTTGCTCTGATATTTTTTTATGTAGGATTTTTCAAATTAAACACACACTCATTGTAAGTACAGTGAAATTTTTTAATAGTGTTAATATTTAAAATGTTATTAATGTTTAAAATGTTTTTAATAATGTAGAAGAAATAACAATTGCTTGATGAAACAGGATCCACTCTGGAAAGTGAGACGTAGTCAGAAGCTGGATATGTCAGCAAGGCTGGAATTACAGTCTGCTCTTGATGCTGAAATACGTGCCAAACAGCTAGTCCAAGAAGAATTAAGGAAAGTGAAAGATGCCAACCTGTCCTTTGAAAGGTAATTTTTGAAAGGGCTTAGTCCTGTGTAATTTAAGTATTTTAACATGTATTAAAGCATTTTTTTAATGCTGATCTTTTCTAGTCATTTGTTTCTTTCTGATGGTACTCAGTATCAAAAATTTAATTGAATTGGTATAACTGTCTTTAATATTGGAAGCAGTATATCACACTCATAAATTATGAATAACACCTCTATTATGGAAATGAAAAATAAATTTAGGAAGGTTGGAAGAACCACTCAAACAAAGAATGGAGGCAGTAAAATATGTGGTGGTTAACTTATGTTTCATATGTCCCTGTATTTCCATTTTATTATTTAGCAAACTAAAGGAATCTGAAGCAAAAAATCAGGAACTCTTGGAAGAAGTTGAAAGTTTTAAAAAGAAACTGGAGGAAAAATATCGATCAGATGCAGGTGAAAATTTAGCCAACATATGATTACAGAATATGATTACATATGATTACTCTTGTTGGTTTATTTGTTTATGTATTTATTTATTTTTTAGGTCTTAAACTTTCAGATTTCCAAGTTTCCATTTTTGAATACTTCAATACCTCTCCTCTTACACATGATCTAACTTTCAGAGTGAGTATTAAAATGTGATTACAAATATTTGCCAAAGATAACACAGAAATGCATGATGAATTGGAGTGCAGAGTCTATATATAAAAGATTGGTTTTGTATAAACTTACTAAACACGCTTCAGAACATAATTCTCCTATTCCTACCAATGCTACCTCACTTGCACCTTCTTTAACTTGTCAGAGTGGCAGGTGTGGTGGTACTGTTTGTACTGAAGTTAGATTATTATTGTGTGTTTTTATGCTTTGGTTTGCTATGTTGTTTATATATTACTTTTTTTATGTAACTTGAATCATGGAGAACAAATGAAGAAAAGATGAAGACAGAATTTAAGCTTATAATTTCCATTTTATTTTTTAATTAATAAATAACTATCTTTCCTGAATATCTTTTTTTCAGTTGTCAGTTTAATTCTTCCACATCCTTTGTCAAATCACATCCCTCACTAAAGAGAAAATTAACTTCTGGCATTCTTTACCCTTCATTCTGTCACAGACATGGGTAAATAGACTTCTTTCTAAACTATCCCTTTCCATTGAGAAAACAAACTATTATTAAAATAGTAAAGAAAAAGAGATTTAGAGCAATGAAATCTACAATGAAATCTATAAGAATAAATATAATCCATTCCTGATTTATATAGCCACTTAAACTAATAAATTCTTTCTTATTTCTTCACATTTATAAATTCTAAATCCAAAGTGTGCTTATCAGTGTCATTTTTAATATTACTTTAAATGTGATACTAAACTTGCAATGAATCTGCTGGTTAGAAATGAGATGAAAAGGCCATTTCACACAAGAGAAAGAAAAATGTGTCAAGATTTATCATTTCGAAGATCAGCTTATCCATCTTTTGCCAGTCAAATACCCATAAAAGGTCACAGATTGGATAAAAATAGCCATACCCAGCTATTTATATCATATTGCTAGTAGCTGTTTGTAAATTGAGGTCCACAATTTAAACCTTTCACACAGTGTTTGATTAAAACTTCAGGTGCACATGCTTGGGCCATTTACAAATAAACAGTTTTCCCCTGATGTCAATAAAGAAAACTATCATATGAAATTATTAATGTTCGGTTCAACACATTTGAGCTCCCTGAATTTTATGACTCACTCTATGAAACAGGCAAAGTTGATAACCCAAGAAGAGTTATTTTTAATATCTCAGCAGCATTTGTACATGTATGTGTCTGGCTTCCCTTATTTCCTTTCCAAATTTTATGCTAATTGCTGAGAAAAAGACAAATAGGTTTTAAGTCTTTGAATAAAGTAGGAAGTTGTACTGTTTACTTTTCACAGAATGTGGCTGCAAAATGTCGGTTTCTAGCTTCTGTAAAACAATAAATCATTTTTTTGATATAATTAAAAGCCTAAGTGACAGAGGCTGCATTTTTAATCAAAGACAAGCATTATGCTTCACCAGATACTCCTTTGAGACTTACTTATCTATGCATATATACATTTTCTTTTAAGCATATACTCGTGGCAACTTCCAAATTTGATAGCAGAAATCAAAAACTGAATATGGAGCTGACAGCAACTTTTGAAAGTCTATTCAGTTAATTTCTTCAGTTAAATCTATTTCATTTGTTATATGAAATATGATTAGCATATTCACAGCATCTTCAGGTCACCTTTATTAAAATCCAGAGTTCCAGTCTGTAAAGCCTCTTCCACGAAAATCACTATCCTCTCTTTTAACGAATCCAGTGTTTTCAGAGATCCTTTGCCCAGAAATTCTTATTACTACCATTGTTTTGGAGAAATAGCATATTTTTCAATCTGGTCTGATCTTTGAGATGATGATGTCTCAAATGCCTCTTTGCTTTAAAGCCCCAGTCCCACTGCACTTACAGATACAAAGAGGATGTAAAACATTAAAAAAAGCTTGCCATCCATTGGAAAACGCTATGCATCCGTTGTGTACTCACTGCATACATGTTTCATATGCTCTATCCCTCGAGCATCCGTCCACTGAGATTTCATCCACGCAAGAAGTTTTGAGCTGCACAAAACTTTGTGAGCGGATGAACTTTCCGCCGTGTACGATGTACATCCGCGACATATATGGGCAACAAACGTTCTATGTCTGTTATCAGTTAAATGTCCACTGTATCCTGTCTGCATCCTCTGGACATCCCTCAACTCACATCTGCTGCAGCTGAAAACGGAAAGAGGGAGGAAACGAAAGGTACACAGAACGTCTACACAGCGTTAGTAGCACGGAAATAGTATTCAAAACGGACAAAAAGTTTGTATCTGGGATGTATCATGTATATTTAGGATGTCTGCAGACAGCTAGCGGACTACCGATATTTCCTACAAAAAAAAGTTGGAGAAAATCATCTGGATCTCAGTATGAGTCCAGCAGCCGTGGTGTACAGACCTCTTCACCCTTGGTCTTGGTCTTCAACATCATCAATTGTTCTCCACCATGGATGATGACACAGTCCGTATGATAGCTGCACTCATTCATCACCAGAACCAAAACCTGTTCAGACTGTTTCAAGTTTTACACAGAAGGAGAAGAAGGAGACGTCCAAGAGCTGTGTGGGTCCAAGGATGGTGTTCTTGAACACCATAATACACTGTTTTATTATATCTTGCCTGCTGATGCCACACTTCTTCAACTGTCCCAACTTATTCTCTATCAAGTATGGCTGTTCTAATCAAAGCTTAATTCCCTCAACCATAAAACTTGATGGATTTAGTTCTAACCAAGATAGAAACTCCCAGTTTCTTGCAAACCATTCTGAAAGGCTTCCAATGTAACCAAGTAGAAATCCATTGAAGATACCCTATATCAATGATATTCCTCACAACAACAAAAAATCTGTAATATTTTGACAGTCTCTCCTATAAATACCAAGTTATCAGTGCTTTCATCCTCACTGGGGAGAGCCCTTTATATTTTTTTAACCTGATAATAAAATATTTCACGAAAATCCTGATAATCCTATATCTGCTGTTATGTTTGCCAGTTTTGGTTTAGAGATTTTACCTTGTCCTCTTCATGTTAATGCTAAATCCCACAAGTCTATAACAATCACTTTTATTCAGTTTTCATTCATTCCATAAAAATGATATATTTGAAGTACAGCAGTGGTTTTGTAGCTGTGATATTTTATTATCTTCCCTTTCCCCCAATTCCTCAATTTCAATGGAAACATAAAGCAGCAGTATTTCGTGCCATTCAATAAGGGTGACAGGATTATTTGCAGTTTTTCTCCCAAAACTCCCCATACTGGATTGGTAACTACTTTTCACCTTTCTCCAACATTATGTCTGATCTCAGATTGCTGCTATTTGAAAAAAGTTATCTTTGATTACTTCATGAAGATGGAACCCTCCAACGTAGGTTCAAACTAATATATGTGTTTTGTTTGACATTGTCTATGTGTCAGATGAATCAACAGAAAACATAGTTGTAATGTTTCAAGTAGTAAGCAGATTATTGTATCCCTTATTATACATTCTATCTTGTGACAGTAAAGTGAAATACTGATTAAAGTGTTGGATTGATGGATTCAGATTCAAATTTATCTTCATCCATTACTGGATGATTTTCAGATCAACAGACAGCCCATGAGGTAGTTGTTTCAAGAATGCAAGGAAAGATTGCCTGTGTGCCCCTATAAATTCACAAATAATTATTATCAAACTAATAATAAATTGGATTTCTTATCCTTAAGGCCCGGTCCCACTGCACTTACGGATGCAAAGAGGATGTAAAACGTTAAAAAAAGCTTGCCATCTGTTGGAAAACGCTATGCATCCGTTGTGTACTCACTGCATACGTGTTTCATACGCTCTATCCCTCGAGCATCCGTCCACTGAGATTTCATCCGCGCAAGAAGTTTTAAGCTGCACAAAACTTTGTGAGCGGATGAACTTTCCGCCGCGTACGATGTACATCCGTGACATATATAGGCAACAAACGTTCTATGTCTGTTATCATCCGTTAAACGTCCGCTGTATCCTCTCTACATCCTCTGGCCATCCCCTCAACTCACATCCGCTGCAACTGAAAACAGAAAGAGGGAAGAAACGAAAGGTACATGGAACGTCTACACAGCGTTAGTAGCACAGAAATTGAAAGGATGTAAGCGTATGCATCTTATATATAAAGTATTCAAAACGGACAAAACGTTTGTATCTGGGATGTATCTCGTATATTTAGGATGTCTGGAGTATGTCTAGAGTATGTAGAAGGACACCTAGCGGACTACCGATATTTCCTATAAAAAGGGGGATAAAATCATCTGGATCTCAGTATGAGTCCAGCAGCCGTGGTGTACAGACCTCTTCACCCTTGGTCTTGGTCTTCAACATCATCAATTGTTCTCCACCATGGATGATGACACAGTCCGTATGATAGCTGCGCTCATTCATCACCAGAACCAAAACCTTTTCAGACTGTTTCAAGTTTTACACAGAAGGAGAAGAAGGAGATGTCCAAGAGCTGTGTGGGTCCAAGGATGGATCGTGAGAAGAATGAAGTTTGGACTGTATGATGGTGGAGCTGAGAAATGGAGCATTCCATCACTTCTTGAAGATGCCACCAGCCATCTTTGATGAACTTGTACAGTGTCTGAGACCCAGGTTGATCAAACCTAGCACCAACTTCCATCCCAGTCTGCACCCTGGATTGAAGGTGGCACTGACTGTGGCACCTGGCCTCTGGAACCACATACAGAAACATGCAGTATGCATGGAGGGTGCCACACAACAGCATCAGCAAAGTGGTTAGAGAAGTGGTAAAGGCCATCATTGAAGAATATGTGGAGGAGCTCCTCCGGTGCCCCACCACTGAACAAGGCTGGAGAAAACTTGCAGAAGAGTTGTATCAGAGGTGAAACTTTCCCCACACCATTGGAGCCATAGATGGGAAGCACGTGGCCTGCAGAGCTCCAGCCAACTCAGGGTCCACTTATTACAGCCTGGTGAATGGAGGCAAGGAGGAAACCTGATAGATACTGTGGATGTACAATGCCCCAACGGAGCTTCACGTGAAGAGAAGAAGCAGCGCAACCTCTTGAGACACTGGTGCAACTGCCCAGCTGGAGCAGTGGAGTGGCAAGACAGGATGATAGATGATTAACGGATGCTTCCTTGAGCCTGTCGCATAACACTGATGAGATTGTGCCATGTATGTTGAGTGGTGCTACAATGAATAGGGCATTAATAAAGAGCTTTGTTTATTTTAAAATGTGTTGATCAATGAATAAATTGTTATTGATAATAAAGGTCCATATTTGTGGCAGCTGGGATGGTGGACCATACAGTCCCACTATGCTTACACTGGAGGTTTATCTATCCCACAACTATCCTTATCTATCCCACAAGCATGCAAAGGCTTAACCATTTTTTCAAAGTTTTTACCAACACTTTATTAAGTAAAAAAAATGAACCAAGTAAACTAAGTGTCTTAAGCAAAGATAACCTTTATTAAAATACTTTCTTAGGTAAACTTTATGACTTTCTTAAATAAGCAAAATGAACCAAGTAAACTGTATTAAGTATCTTAAGCAAAGATAACCTTTATTAACTTTCTTAGGTAAACTTTATGACTTTATTAAAAAAGCAAAATGAACCAAGTAAAGTGTCTTAAGCAAAGATAAACTTAACAAGTAAACAACTAAGTCTCTCACACTATTCTCAGTCACTCTGAGTCATGTCCATGGTCTCAGCTGTTAAGCGGGCAGGGACTGTGGAGGGGCTGTGGCTTGAGTGCTGGTCTGAGGCACCATTGGGGTGCTTGGCCCCGAGGGTACAACAGGGGATGGTGTGTTCAGGAAGCTGTCCGAGAGCTGACTCAGTCCCGTGAGGTTGAGAGGCCCTTCATCAAGGACTTGAGATGTCAGGTCCAATACTGATGACAGATTGTCCATTGACGGGCTTGGCTGTGGGGTGGAGGATGGAGGAGTGTAGTGGGGCTGTCTGGTCTGCAGCTGGGTGAGGAGTGGCATCTGTGGCGTGCGATGAACCTGGGCCTGGACTGGGAAGTTCTGCTTCTGCTGTGGGAAGTCCTGGTAGTCATAGCCTTGTTAGGTGAGGGGCTGTTGAAAGCCGTGGAAGGGCTGTGACATCGCCTGGGGTGGAGGAGCAGACCTGGACCGGGTAGGAGCAGCTTCAGCTGGGCTGTTGATTGGCTGAGGGTTGTGCAGAAGTGCTGTGATCTTCTGCTTCATCACCTGGTACTGGGCCTCGGGCAGGTCCCTCAGGGTCTGGATCACGTAGGTGATGAAGGTGTTCCGGCCCGAGGATGCTCTGTCCAAGTGGACCAGCTGAAAGACAAGTCCTGTGCTGGGTTCATTGTGTCCCTGATCTCCAACAGCACACTGTGGTTTCTGGCCCTCCAGTCTGCCTCTCTGCCTGCATTCTCTGGAGCTGGGGGTGGGGGTGGGTTGGCCTCTGGTGGCTGCTGATTCTTCCTCCATTTGTGACAGCAGGGCGTCATCCCCCACGGGATCCTCCAAGTCTGCTGGCATGGGGAGTGCAGCTGTCGGGGGGGTCTCTGCTGTGGGGCCCTCTGAAGACACCTGCCTGGACAGGATAGCTGGCTCCTGGCTGGAAGAGGACTGGCTGTCTGTGTGCTGTCTGAGGGAGAGGGGTGTTAGAGGGGCTGCTCCTCGGTGGTGGATCTCACCCTCCAGGAAACTGCACTTGGCCATGACGTACATTTCTCGGTCAGTGAGCTTGACAGCGGCCTGCCCAGATTTTTTGAGGTGTAGCTTGCCATACCAGGTGTGCATGTGCTTCCACCATCCTAGGAGTACTTCTGCAGTGTACCCCAGGCTCTCTGCCGTGTCTCTCCAAGCTGCCTGCTTCTTCTTGGTGTCCCAATACAGTCTGTGGCCCTTTCTCCAGAAGTACTTGTTCTCCCTCAGCCATTCCAGCACCTCATCCTCATGCTCCTTGGAAACGGTGTACTGTTTCCTCTCTCCCTTTTCCTTCCCTTGCCTCTTCCTCTCTCTGGCAGGGGCTTCAGCAGGGCCTTCAGGGGCTTGAGCAGCAGGGCCTTCAGGGGCTTGAGCAGCAGGGCCTTCAGGGGCTTGAGCAGCAGGGCCTCCAGCAGCAGGGCTTTGAGGGCCTTGGGGCTGGTCCACCACAGCAGCAGCAGCAGCAGCAGGTTCAGAGTCAGTGCCAGGGGGTGGGATGCTGGTTCTGGCCTTCTTCACCTTGCCAGGGCTTGAACAGGTAGGCACGGGTTCCTCTTCTTGCCTGACTGACGAACCATGGTGTTCCTGCAAGATGTATGTGGCGGCACGTCTTTCCCCTGTATGCTGACTGCGTGCGTGCTGCATCCTTTTATATCCACGGAGCTGATGCAATTCATACTCCCCGCATGCACAGTGAACGCTTTGCATCCGACATACATCCGCGCGGCATCCCCTTTGTTTCCTATAGGCATCCGTGATGCATCCGCTTCCTCCGCTATGCATCCACCCCTTCTGCTATGCGTCTGCTTTGTAATTCTCCCCTGGAACCCCTTCGGAGTTGTCATCCGCTAGGCTTCCTATGAACATCCACTTGACATCTCCACTACATACTACCCACGTCCGTTCTTTTCCGTTCTGTTTTTGCAAATTTTCACCACTTTTTGGAGCGGATGACAACGGATGGAGCCACCCCCGAAATTTTGCTCATCTGCTGTGTCCTTTATGCATGTTTTGCGTCCGTCGACCAGTGGAACCGGGCCTTTATCTACAAATGTTCACTTTTAGAGGTGTCCTTTATAACCATGTTTCTTCTTCTCCTTCTTCCTCCTCCACTATTTTTGCACCTGCACTTTGATTTGTGTATTCCATGCCATTTAGACAGTACACTTTAAAAATAAAAAACATAATTAACTGATGTTTTTATGTAGATTTTGGCCTTTGGTTTGTAATCAAATGGAATATTGTGTCTCCAATCAGTTCAAAATAACTTCAGATGATTTGGGGAGCTAACCAGTGAGGACTTTATTTTAGAAGAAAAGCCGGTTCATGATCATTCTATCAGAATAATTTCCATTGTGTTCTGAGGGCTTGTTTTTAGTAGGGGCAGTGGAACTCTCTTTACCTTTTTTATTCTGAACAGGCAGATACTTTAACCTCGGATAACCTTGATCTTCTTATATTGAGTGACTATTGACGCGAGAAGCTAATTTTCTTGATTGTGTTTCTGCAGACAAATTCTATTAGTGAACAGGAGGTACAAGGTACAAAGGCCGAGGTGGCACTGTCAACTTCAGTTGCAACTGAAGAACAGCAGCAGCAAGAAGTAAGTGTCCCTATCCAAATAAACAATTTGGGGTATCCTAATAAATGCGTGTCTCAGTCAGAGATCCATAAGAAAAGAGTTTCTCTTTTCATGTTTTCTTGTGTCACGTTTAAATGTACAAAGTTGGTGTGAACTTCATTTGTTTTGCCACTCTTTCCCTGGCTCTCATTGTCTCATTCAGCTGTGCATTTCTTGCTCTCTTATTTGCTTATCTTTTGCTGCTTACTAAAGAGCAGGTTTTCCTGTGAGGCTATCTGCAAACTTAATCTGCTTCTAATAAATTAAGGGCAAGCCAGCATTTTTCAGTGGAGTCGCTTACTAAAATTTAGAAGTAGAGATTTGTCAAATGTTGCAAGACCAAATGTTTTTGGGATCCTGGAAAAATTAAATGTTGTTCAGCTACAGTTTTTTGCAATTCAGGAACCAATTCGGCTTCAGAGGATGCCTGCTGCTCCCTCCCCCACCATTCAATCCATTTCTCTTGCTGTACCAAAGGTAGGGGGCTTTAATAGTTTGTTTTAACAAAAAAAATGTGGGCAAAGAGTTAACATGTAAGGTATTATGCCTCATGCATGATCCATTTGTCAGTTTGTTCATGTCTGTATTTTAGCTATGTCTAAGCATGGTTTTTTGAGGGGTTATTTTAACTTAGACTAAGAATTAAAATTAATTCTATGTAGAATCTTATAGGAGTGTGTTTGGGTGTTTTGTTTCAGTTAATTCATAGTGGGACAGGTTCTGGGTACCTTCTGTCCTTCCTCAGAAAATACCTGCTGTACAAGTAGATGGCAAATGAAGTTTCTGTCTAATTCCTTGCTTGAGAGGGTATTTTCAGTCATTTTTAAAATTCAGTGAAAAGCCCAGCAAATTTGCATTGAAGCTAGCTTTTTTTAAAAGAGTGGACATTTCTGTTCTCATTGTGACTATATGACCATGCAATAATATATGAAGGAAATGTCAGAGAAGAACCCTCTTATTTTCCACAAAAACTAGAACTGCTGTAATCTTTAAAAAAGAGAATATTTTTTCTAGCCTCTTCCATATGTTTATAAAGTAAGTAAAACTATTCCCATCCAGCAAGTTTGATTGGGCAAATTTCCACATTTTTCCCCTTCTCCCTTCCCTCCCTTCTTTTTCAATCAGACTGGAAATTTGCTGGCTTTGATCTCCCCCCCCCCCCCAAATAAACCTGTTACCAAAGGGATTTGCCTTGGTTCACTAGCCCCAAATTACAACTTTGTATTTATTTATATTATTTTGTTCCACAGACCAAGTGCATTCGATAGCCAGTAAGCAACTAGTTTTGCTATATAGTATTAAATGTGGTAATAAAAAAGATGTTGAGCTTCTGTAAAAGCTAATATAATAATGGTGGGTTAAATAATCCTACATATTATTTCAGTTTCAGTATATGAGTGGGTTTGATTGTAGGTTATAACTCTCAACTGATTATAATTTAGGCGGTTGCACAGTGCACCTATTTTTTTAAATATATGTTGCCCAAACTACCCTATACTGGACATGCATTTATTTTTGAAAGAATGACTATATTGCTTTTGACAGTACAATTCAAATATAAATTAACCAATACAAAAACTATTTCAGTACAGTGCAAAAGCCAGGATAAAACAAAGCATAATCAATAGGGAAACACATATATCTGTCATAAAAGCAAAACAAAAGAACAGTACCTATTTGAAATCAATACATTCTTAACAGTTCATCAAAAACTGAGTGACATTAATCTCATTAACTGCTGAAAATAATCACAATGAACAGCTAAAGCATGGAGATGGAGGATCTAATATGGCAGCATATCTAGAGTAGCTCCTATCTAAGATCTGTTCCAAATAAGGGTTTACAGTTGAATTAACCCCAGCCATCCACTTGATATGGAATTGATATGGAAGCTGGTACACTGTCTCATTAATAATTTATCAGAGGTGTCAATTTTTCAGTGAACTTTTATGTTGTTTTATTGTGAACTTATTTTTCAGCCTAAAGCTCATCAACTAAGTATCAAGTCCTTTTCAAGCCCAACTCAATGCAGCCACTGTACATCTCTCATGGTGGGATTGATTAGACAGGGTTATGCTTGCGATGGTAAGTTGGTTAAATCTCTTAAACATTTGGGTATCTAGATTGCCTAGTTATCATTTGGAAACAAAACAAATCTGTTTAAAATTTTCTTGTAGTAAGCATCTATTTATGATAGTAGTATTGAATAAAGGCGGAAAGTTAGTTCCCAAATGCATTGGTTTAGCTTTAGCTTTAGATCTATTATTTTGTTTTTATAGTATGGCTGATTGGTGAGATATGTTTTTTAAGGCATCAGTTACACCACACAATTCAGGGAATCTTAATTATTAAGATTATATACACTGAAAAATATAAAAGATGTTATTTAATACAGATATGTATACAGAGATATCATTGGATTGTTTTATTTGAATTATAATATAATAGAATGTTTTCCTACAAATTAGATGTGGATGGGAATTTATTTTGAATAATGACACTAAATGTTTGGGACTTTCTCAGAATCTCTACCTATACATTGATTAAATATATAAAGAAAAATTAAGCTACCAATCTTAGGTGTATCTACAACTTTCTATCTGGGAGTTCTAGAACTATGGGTCTGTACCAGCCAGAGAGTTGCAATCTATATTTTGGGAAGGAGAGGGGAAATAATATAACTTTTTAAAAAATTGGATAGATAAAGTGAGACTACTATCCAAACCCACAGTAATGTTTGCTCCCTGTTCTGCACATGGAGGCTACTTGTGTCTCATACCAAAATATTACATCTTGGGTGACTAAAGAAAATACCAATTATCAGTAGTCCTTGACAAACATCCATAATGCAATCTACTAATCACAATCTTATGTCATTACGATTGTAAAATAGGCTAGTCACATGATCCAACCTGATTTTATGACCTTTTTTTGTGATGGTCTTTAAGGGAATCACCACAGTCATTATGTGAACACAGATGTTAAGCTAACCAATGGGCTCAATATGCTTGATTTAGTATCAGGGCTCCAACAAATACACCCTCATTCAAATCAAATCAAAAATAACTGCATCTCAGAAAAAGTATATTGGTTTATTAGAAATTGCCATGTTGGTGCGTGGCCGATACTAAATCACATCATACATTTCTCCCTTGATCCTGGTCTTTCCCCCACCCCCTGGATGTGACTTCTCCAATGGGACATATCCATCTCCAAGAGTCATCCATCATGCTCTCCAATAACTTTCTTATGCTCTGACAATTTTAGGCTACTGAGGCGATTATCTAAGCATTTCAAGAATGCCTTGTTTTTCCCCCACTCCCTTTTTCTGGCAGCTAAAAAGACCAAAGGAGTATCTTTTTAGTTGACAATGCTTGCAGTTTTGCCAAAAAGTGCTGGCTTTGAGCAAAGCTGTCATAAAACATTGTCATTTGATTGAGGAATGTGGTCATATGAACACGACGGGGCCCAACCAGTGGAATTTTGAATGCTTTTTTGAAGTCCTTTTTTCAGGTCAACTGGAATTTTGAGTGATCATTAAGTGACCTCTTGTAAATTGAAGTCTACCTGTACATTAGAAATTGAATTCTGATAATATTCAGGGGCAATGATATGCATAAATCTAGTAATGCAAAATAGGGATGCTTACTTTTATCATTATTGTTGTTATTGTTATTGTTATTATAATAAAAATAGAAATAAAACTCTAAAATAGAGTTTTATTTAGTTTGACAGATCTTGAATATGTTCAAACTTAGGTAACTGTTCAATGGAAGTGAAAATATTGGTGTGCATTTTATTCCTTTATCTCTAGATTTTACACATATTTATTACAGACCTTTATTTCATAAGAAAAAAAAGGGAGACTTGCCAAACTAGAGTCCATTTTTTTTGTTTAAAATCAAAACTCTAATTGGTCTTTTAAAAAAATTATTCACTTAAATATTTGACCAGAATGAAACAGTTGTACAAAATAAGTATATGTAAATTAGGGAAGAAAGAAAATGCCATAATTTTAATTTTAAAACCTGGAGACTTTTATACTTTAAAATATAACATTACTGAAGCATGATTATGCTTTAATGAAGCTCCTGCTATGATATATCCATTACTTTTTAATATGAAATAAATGAATATTATGTTTGCCATTTTAAACTGGTTGTTCTTGGAGACTAGCTGCTGACTAACTGTGACAGGCATCCTCAAATTTTTTAAACGGGACCAATTCACGGTCCCTCAGACTGTTGGGGGGGCTGGGCTGGCTGGGGGGCATGGCTAGGTAGTCATGTGGGCCCATTTTTGGCTGGCAGAGTGCTACTAGATGCTGGGGAGGCCATTTTTTTCCTCCATGGCCTCCAGAAGGTGGGTGTGGGCCAGCGTGTGGGCCAGGGAGATATGGGTGGGGCAGCCTCATGGTCCTGTGTGGGTCAGATTAATGGCTTCGGCGGATTGTATCTGGCCCGTAGGCCATAGTTTGAGGACCCCTGAATTATGGTGTGATGTCCTTTCCTTGCTCATTCACAATTCTGTTAATCAGTTTTCTGTTCTATAGAATAGAGCTTTGTGTCACAACACAAAGCTTAACAAATTTACTTTTTCATCCTTAGTGTGTTCGTTTGCATGCCACGTTACCTGCAAAGACAGTGCACCGCAAGTCTGTCCTATACCTCCAGAGCAAGCCAAGAGGCCCCTTGGAGTAGATGTTCAAAGAGGCATAGGAACAGCCTATAAGGGATATGTCAAGGTAAGAATCTGGCAGAAAAAGAGGATGCACATATTGGCAGTTGGTCAGTAATCAAATAATCAGAGTTACTGTGCATAGTCAAATACCAGTTCAAATTTAGACATAGACAGTCAGACAAATCTGGCTGTAAAATAAAGTCCAGGTTCAGTTGAAAACTTCAAGCTGGTCGCTTCTTGAGAAATTCAAAACTTAATACAATTTCAGGAAAAAAAATTAAGAGTAGAAACTTTAGGAGTCAAACATGGCAAGATGGAGTACGAGACATTGCTTCCAATCTCATCATCAACATCCAAACACAGTTGTACCCAGGAATTGTCTTAGGGCACTTGAAGGTTTCCAATTTAATATCTTTCCCAGCATTTCTTTTTCCTCTAAAGAAAACTTGTCTCATTACGACTTATTGATTGCACCTTCAAGATTATTCAGAATTTAATTATTATCAAATTGTTATTGCTTCTGTCCTCCAAAATCATGATTAAAAAAGATAGATGGAAATAATTACCAAGTTGAGTGGAGTGTCTGTGACATTTGAAAAAATAATTATACAGCATAAAATAATGACAACAATCAGCAGCACTTAACTAAGCTCAGCTGATCTTGAAAAGCTAAGCAGAGTTGAGTCTAATTAGTACTTGAATAGAAGACTATTAGGAGCTGTAACTTTGACTTAAACAGAAGTGGGATCTGAGCAATATTCTCAGAGAAAGCAAGGACGGATATTCCATATTAACATCTAGAACATGTGTTCATACAGTCATTAGGATTTGAGCTTAACTATTGGAAAGATAGTATCTTTACAAAGTTCCTGTTGAATTTACATTAGCCAGATAAAGAGATTTAGAAAAACTATTCATCTATCTATCCATTAATTTATTATTTAGTTGTGAATAGACCGCCAATATTTCTGGGAGGCCTATAATTAAAAAAATAAGACAAATACAAAAATAAAATAGAAATTGGAATGGCCTGAACAGGAGCTCAGCCGTCACCCTGCTCCCAAAGCCAGGGAGAATACTTAAATCTTCAAAAGCTTCCCGAATGACATCAATATTGGATCCATCTGAACCTTGGGAGTTGGGGATATCTTTCCAGAGAGCAGGAGTTACAACAGAGAAAGCACGCCTCTTGGAACCTGCTAAATGGCATTGCTTAATCAATGGGATCCCAAGTGTGCCTACTGTGCCTGATTGATTTGTTTGCAGCCTTTGTATATCTGAAAGGAAGAAGTTACAATATTTGAAAAATGTATATATTGTTGCAAATCCCTGGAAATATTTTTATGAATTGCTTCAATTGTGAGATGGTATATTAATATATATTTAATTCAATAAGTAAAAATGAATATTTACCTCTTTTTATGATATCAATAATATATTTCTACATTTCCAGGTTCCAAAGCCAACAGGAGTTAAGAAAGGATGGCAGCGGGTTTATGCAGTAGTCTGTGACTGTAAACTTTTCCTCTATGATGTGCCTGAAGGAAAATCTACTCAGCCAGGAGTTATTGCAAGTCAAGTTATGGATCTCAGGTTTGCAACCTTAAGCCACATCTTTTTGTAGGCTTGATTGTATCAGAGAAAAAATAGCAAATGAAGAATGACACAAATTGCTGAATTTTCTTTGATATTACATAGACAATGCTTTGATTGCATTGAATACATTGTGTAGGCCACATTTGTATAAGGTATGAGAGATTAGGTTTATATTCTCACATGCTCTTGATTTTTTTCTGGTAGAAAATATGTTAAACCTGTACCGAGAATCTCTTTAACTTAGTGATTCAAATTTTACCAATCTGTTAATGTCTTGCTAATAATCTTTGCTTTATCAAGAATTTTAAATATGTAGTTTAAATTTAATAACATGTAGTGTTTTCTCCCCCCCCCCCCAGAGATGAAGAGTTTTGTGTGAGTTCTGTCCTAGCATCAGATGTTATACATGCAACCCGTAAAGATGTTCCGTGTATATTCAGGGTATGATCATTTAACTAATTTGTATAGATACAATTCATGTTTTGCTTAGCTATGATTGACAAAAAAAATATTTTTTTACAGAATTTTCCAGTATACGCAAAACAAAACTGTTAGATTTCCATCGCTACTGTTTCAAAAGTTGATTGAGGATTTACAATCTTTTTATAATAATTTTGTCATAGAAACAGACTTTATTCTATACTAATTGCTTTCTAATTTTCTTTTAGAATCTGTCTAAAAGACAGTGGTGAAATGTGTCCAGCTAGTTTATGCAATTATATGGTACACATTTGTGTGAGTGTATGCAGCTTGATATCTTTCACTTCTCTCTTGGGAAGAGGTTGTTTTGTCTGATGAATCAAGAAGGTTAAATGTCTATTTTGCAGTTGGCCTGCATAATAATGTTTTGGTTTTGTTATCCAGCCTGTAGATCATATTTTTTTAAAAAAATAGGTAAAATCCAGGTTACCAAAGTGTCTCAGGATGATAATTTCATTGCCAGATTACCTTAAACCATCAGGAAGCCAAGTAATAAGAAAGGCTTTATTACACATAATACATATACCAATGAGCTAGGAACATCCATATCTGGAAATATTTTAGGGGCAATAATTCAATCAAAAGTTAAAATAAATAGTAAAATAATTTGTACTGTATTGAAGAAGTGAAATAATAAAACGTTTTATATCTGAGTTTACATTATAGAGTTTACATTATAGAAATAATAAAACGTTTTATATCTGAGTTTACATTATAGAGTACACTTCAACCAGGTTCCGTTCATTATGAACAGAGTATGTGTTGGACAGAACCATGTGTTTTGTTCAATACATACTTTATTCATAACTAATTTAATTTTACTTGGGTCACTTCTAGGAATCTGGAACCTTCATGGGTTTTTTTTTTTAAATTGAACTCCCTCATTTTAATTTTTAAAACAAAATTGAATTATACATTCAAGAATAGGTGTCACTACTGTAGATATACATTTGCCAGTTTTTATACAGGTTTTATAAATGAGTGGTCTTTGATGCTTTCTGAGCTTAGTTGATTTCTTGCAGACATTTCATTACCAAAATAGGTAGCATCATCAGTGGTAGTAGAGAGTGGCATTTATTCTCAGTGTATATTCTGAGGCTTGCCCTGTAAGTATGTCTCCTCTATTGAGTTTTATAAACATATTCACAGGTTTGAACTATTTAAAAACATTTCTTAAATCTACCTATTGTTTGTTGACCCATTTCTACTAAAGTTGAAAGTCACCATGAGTGTGCCCTTATACAAGCAGCCTGATAAATTGCAAAATAAGTGCAAAAGCTCTTGTTTTGAGCACCAGCAAATCCTATTAATGCATAGGGAGGGAGCTTTGAGGGAATCAGTTGTGTGGGAAATGAAACATAACAAATGTATACACATTGCTCAGTGAATTGAAATAAAGAATGTTGAGTTTGCCAAAGGACTGAAAGTTTTAACTTAATTGGAATGAATTAGAAAGGAATTTAATTAGAAAAAAGTAAGCATCCAAAGCTTGCTTAAGTCTACGCCTTTAAGAATCTTAAAAATTTAGATAATTTTTTGAGATGGGTCTGTGAGATGAAAGATGAAAATGAAGCAAGAATGAGAAAAGACAATATGTGATTGTCACTATGTCACTGTTTGTAGCAATATTTCTGGCATACTCTGCAAAATGACAGTAAAAGAGATTTGCCAGCATTATAAATTTATATTGGTAATGAATTAAATATAAACTAGAAATTCATTGATATTAAATCCAGGTACAATGTGGTGCCTTGCATGTTATTTCAACTCCCATTATACCCAACCAGCTTGCCTAATGCAAAGGATTGTGGGATATATTATCTAATCAGCCTCCCCCAAGAACATGAACTTTACAACCTCTCTTCTGATTCATAGGTCCAAAATCAGGGCTAAAAATGAAGGTGATTGTAGATAGCTTCTAAGAAATCAGAGTGTCTTTATCCCTTCTCTCTTTTGCCACTGCATTTATTCATGCTGCCTACAGAAGGCTCAGTCTGGAGCAGGCCATTTTGAAAAACACTTTGTCTGACTAGAGTACATTTCCATTTTGCCACCTTGCTTTAGTTGAGGCATGTCTTGCATGGGTGAATTTCATGCAATTATTTTCCTTTTCTGTCTTCTTGTTCTCAAGGTGACGGCTTCTCTCTTAGGCTCTCCTTCAAAGACCTGCTCTCTGCTGATCCTAACAGAAAACGAGAATGAAAAGCGAAAGTGGGTTGGAATTCTAGAGGGACTGCAATCTATTCTGCACAAAAATAAACTCAGAAATCAAGTTATACATATTCCACAGGAAGCCTATGACAGTACACTGCCTCTCATTAAAACCAGCCTAGCTGCTACTATTATAGGTATGTCAGAATATAACAAGACATTTTGAATGTGTAACATTACACCTGTAATTGAGACTGATACATTGCCATTCTTTAAATATATTGTTTCTTATTTTTATTTCTTTACAGGAAAAATTAGTAGCATGAAATTCGGTGATTGACTTATAAAATGAACTGGTGTATGTTGATCACCACTTGAAATAGATATCAGCAATGTTTAGGTGCATTCACTCAGTTTTGGTCCCATTCCTTATTGTGCTAAAATAAAATTAAATACATTAACGTTATATTTTCTGCTCATTTGGACTGATCATTTGTTTACCTGCCTGCCTATCTTCCTTGCTTCTGTCTTATGGACAATTGCCATCTGCAAGAATAGCAGAATATTAACAGCAGTTTGAAATGAGAAAGCATACTGCTACACAACTTTTTAAAAATATCTCATTTTCCTTAAATCTTCTGAAATAGAACTATTTTTCCTCATTTTGGGAGATGGGATGAGATGGATGGGATTAACCCAGTACTACAGTCTTGGTTATAGAGATCATGAGACCAACTTTTACTGAAAAACCTGGTCCTTCATCTCTACCAATTTAAGCTCCAAAAGAGAAAAATCTTGCAGTACAGTCTCCTCCAAACCTAAAAGTGCTTTGTCAGGAGGCTACTGGACTTGTTTTTCTTTGAAGTTGTTTGTAGTTGATACACTTACTTTCCTATGAGCAAGCTTTACTAAACACTGTGGACTTTTCATTTGATTAGACATGGATTGAATTACATTATTATTGAGGTCTGATATTTGATACCGTAAATATCCAGTGCAGTTCTTTTTATCATATGCATATTCCATTTATCAAATGGACACTTTATGTAAAAGAGTAGAAACTAGGGTTAGAATGAATATTTATACTAATAATTATTTTTCTCACCTTGTTACCATTAGATCGAGATAGAATAGCAATTGGTTCAGATGAAGGTCTGTATGTCATAGAGGTCACCCGTGATGGTAAGTAAATTCTTGATTGCATTTAGATACATGCCAAGGGATGAGCTCCATCAATTAATTCTTGATTATTTGCAGTATTCCCTTATACAGAACTTGCTTGTCTGACAAGAGATGAAAACTCAGAATACTGGCTTAATAAACTGTTAAACAGTGATTTTCATGGGACATTTTGGATGGCACAGTTCTTACCTTTCATAAAAGGCATTTGTTCATTTAACATCAAATGCATATATATAGGCTAATCTGGTTTGTTCACTATTACTCTATATTTAGCTGATAAGTTACTTTTGTATCTTGCTTGGAAAAAAAGAACCTTGGCCACTAAGCTGCATCTCTGGGTGTTCTCCGCTGAGCTGTTCAGAGCATCCAGTAGTAGTAGTGGGAGGTGCTTCAGTCTCCTTTTGGATAGGCTGGGCTTAATTACAAGGACAACTCCTCCACAGTACTCCTCCCTAGCATCCCCAGTTTTTCTTCAGCCTTTGCAGGATTAGGCAGCTTTTTCTGTTGGTTGGCCGGAATAGCAAAAAAAGACTTTCAAAACTCTCCAAAACTCTCAGGTTTGATTCTCTTTCTCTAATTACCCTCTTGAGATTCCTTACCAACTCCGTCAGTCTTATGTAAAAGAATCACCGTCGATGGAGCTTTCGATGCCTCGTTAGCGCCTTTTGCGCTCTGAGGGGGAAGAGAGGCTTTTGCCTTGAATGTCTCTCGCCTTAACATCGCATTTTCTTAAAAAGACCTCCATATCCATCACTCCATTCAGCTGGTTATCGCAAATTTAAAGCAGCACCAGACCGAACAACAAGCGTGACTCATGGTCGGTCCGTTTTATAGCCTGAGGCATTTCGCCATGGAACGCCGCAGGGAGTAGAAGCACTAGCGCTGATACCCTTCCCTGCTTGCTTTTTTCTTGTGTGAGACGCTGATTTAAGCGAGGGTAGCTGCTGGAGGTTTGCGCACCAAAACATCGGCCGCCATTTTGCCTAGCACGCAAGCCAGACAACTTATATTTACTGTGATAGAGTTTAATTTTACTTTCCCACTGAACTTATCTCAATAAGACTATGAGGTTTCAGCCCTGCTATTGCAATTAGAGAGTTTCGGTTGGATGACTATCACAGTATATTTCCAGCAGTTTTCACAGCGAGCACCAAGGCCTAAGTCCGCCTGTGCACAGCAGCTGTAGCAGGCCTATTGTAAAGGTAAAAAGACCCTTGGCCTAATTTGGTGTTCTCTAAAATTTCTCTACTGGTATTCAGTCTAATTTGTCTCCCAATAATATCAAAATAATACTACTGATATTATTAACAAAAATATACATAATAATTTAATATGTGTGTGTGTGTATATATATATGTATACATGTGGATCTTTGGTTATTCGGGTTTTCTCCCGCGTAGAATTGGAAGTATCTAGGCAACGTTTCGATGAAGTCTCATTCATCATCTTCAGGCTTGTTTCTTCAGCTCTGTGCTTCTCAGAGTAATGTGAGCTTGCAGCTGCTTCTTCCTTTTAACTGCTAGTGGGGGTGTGACTTGATTGGGTGGGGGTTTGGCTAGATACTAGATACTTCCAATTCTACGTGGGAGAAAACCCGAATAACCAAAGATCCACATACAAATACCCGCGAAAACCTCAGAAAACAAATATGTATACATATATATACATATACATATATCCACACAGAAGCCTGAAGATGGCAGATGAGATTCTGCTGAAACGTTGCTACAACTTTAACAGAACTACAATGACATGGGATAATACCCGAAGGAAGCTAAACAGCACATACATACATACATACATACATACATACATATATATGTATGTATGTATGTATATGTATGTTTTTTTTTTAGGCTTTCGCGGGTACTTACATGTGTGCTGTTCAGCTTCCTTTGGGTATTATCCCACGCCATTGTAGTTCTGTTAAAGTTGTAGCAACGTTTCAGCAGAATCTCATCTGCCATCATCAGGCTTCTGTATGGATGTGTGTCTCACAGTTCCTGGTTTCAAATTCAAGGCTGGTCCATTCTGATTGGCCAGGAGCCTGGGTCTGTGTTCATTGGACTTGGAGTTTGATTGATTGGTGTTTCTGGTTTCTTCTGTCTGTTTTGTGGCTTTGATTAGCTGGCAACCCTCTGTTCTTGTGTTGGAGGCTTTCAGTGAAGCTTGGCTTCGTGTGAAAGGACGGCTGTTATTCATTAGCAAGTTGGGTTTCACCTGGGTGCCTGGTGGGGGGGTGCTTGAGTTGGAGGCATCAGAGGGAGTCTGTCTGTGCTCAGGTGTGGGGGTATTTGAGTTGGAGGCATCAGAGGGAGTCTGTCTGTGCTCAGGTGTTTGTCTTGTTTTGTGTTGTGGAGATCTTTCTATTTGAGAGTGCAGGTTTCCAAATGATTGACAGTCTGCTGGAATCATCTCTTCTATTCAGATCTTTTTTCAATCTCTATGGCTTCTCTGATGATTCTGTGGTTGGGGTTTTCTATAGTGGCTAGAGTTTTAGTGCCATTGAAGTTGATGTTGTGACCTGTGGTTTTCATGTGTTGGACTAGTGAGGAGGTGTGTTCCAGCTTTTTTACTGCATTTTTGTGTTCATCTAGGCGGGTACTTATTCTTCTATTGGTTTGTCCAATGTATGTGGCCGGGCATGATGTACAGGGAATTTCGTATATGCCTTGGTTTTCCAGGTCAATTTTATCTTTGGGGTTTCTTCGGATGGCTGCTATTTTTTTGTCTGTTTTGAAGGCAGTTTTGATGTGATGCCTGTGTAGTATCTTACTGATTTTATCTGTAGTACCTCTTATGTAGGACAAGACAGCTGTTCCATAGGTCTGTTGGTCTTCTAGGTCTCTGTTATGTCTTGGTGTGTTTTTGTGGATCAGGTTGGTGATTTTGTTTTTTTGGAAGCCATTGGCTGTCAATACTTCAGTCAGGGTGCATAGTTCAGTCTTTATATGTGTCTTGTCTGCCAGGCGTTTGGTTCTGGTAATTAGTGTTTTAGCCACGGAATTTATCTGTGCTGGGTGGTGGTGGGATTGGGCATTGAGGTAGCGGTTGGTGTATGTTTTCTTTTGTTATATGGTGTGTCCCAGTGTTTGTTTATTTCCGTTTCCATGGTGAACTTGATTTTGGGGTGTGTGTTGTTTAGGTGTATTAGGAAATTGTTTAGGTTTTCTTTTCCATGGGGCCAAATCACAAATGTGTCATCGATGTATCTTAGCCATAGTTTGGGTTTGTGGGTGGTATTTGCCAGGGCTGGTTAACCTGTCCTCACAGTCCAGGAGGGGATCCATGTCACAACCTCACCTTCAGAGCTTGACCACAACATCCACAGCACGTCTAGCCCCCGAGGCCACATTCACTCCTACAGCGGCCGGGCTTCGTCAGGAGGACATCTTACCAGACAAAGTCCCTGCCAAGATGAGGGCCTGGATGGAGCTGGCAATTCGGCAGGGCATCGCAGCAGGAGTCCAACAGTCTGTAGCTGTCAGACAAAGATCCACAGTCTCAGATTGCGATTCACAATTCCTGCAATTGGTAAGCAGAATGGATCAACACTGCACACAGGCAGTCCCATGGGGAGTTTTCCATCTACCCAAATGCCCCCCTTCAGGAACTACAGGAGGATGACGACCAGTTGCTCCAGGTTGAATCAGGTTCAGCCCATGGGACTGATCCAGCGCTGTCAGAGGTGGATCCTCTAGAACGGGGCATATCCAAGGATAAAGGCCTTATTCCCGACCAACTGATTTTCACGGGCCTGTTTCATCCCCAATTATTTAAATCACTATTATTCAAGACCAAGAATACCGCACGTCTTAACAAACCAACCCCAGCTTTACAGCAAGAGATTTCACAGGATGAGTCAGAAGACCTAATCTTCTCTCAACCTGTCACCGAAGTAGATGTCATTCCAGTGCCTAATACGTTTTCAGACCTAGTTCAAAAACAGTAGGCCTCTGCTGCGTTTTATCCTGCTCCCACAGGATGTGATAGGAAATTTTATAATCTGGCCCCTGATTTTGCAAATACTCTTAACACCCCTGAGGTAGAAGACCCCAGAGTAGCCTTGGCATCCTCCTCTATTATCCCAGATGAAGCGGAGGAGGCACTCAAACCAGAAGAAAAAAGGGTGGAACTAGTGCTTCGCAGGGCTCACCAGGCTGATATGTGGGCCATAAGGGCAGCTACTGCTGCATCCTTTTTTACTAGATGTTCCTTAAGATGGCATTGCCATCTGAGGAACACCATCCCCCACTCCAGTATACGAGCGCATCGGACATTGCCAAGCTCATAGCCACAGCAGAATTTTCTGTGGATGCAACATTTAATGCTGTTAAATTTTCCACCAGAGCCATTGCCTCTCAGGTATATGCACGCAGACTACTTTGGCTCACACATTGGCAAGCTAACACTAAACACAAGTGGAAGCTTGCCTTGACGCCCATCTCAGGCAACAAGCTGTTTGGCACTGCCCTTGATCCACTCCTAATAGAATCTAGGAACAAGAAAAAATTGCCATCTCTTTTTCGGAAATTGGACAATAGAAACCCACAGTCCTTTCGGAGGCACTCATTTCGCCCCTTCTACCAGAGTTCTTACTCCAATAGATCCCAAAGGTCCCAGGGATATAGGCAAGGGAGAACACCTGAAAGGTCCGACCTTGGAGACAGGTCTAGGAGGGGAGGTCAAAGCAAGAGACCTTTCTGGGGATCTGGGGAACAGGTTTTTCTGACGTTCCAAGTAAGGAATCCCAGGAGATCCCTATCGGTGATCAGCTACAATTCTTTGCCGATCAATGGGAGTCCTCTACCACTGACTTGTGGGTTAGGGACACAGATAGAATTGGCTTGGCTCTGGAATTCCAATCCACCCCCCCCCCCAAAAAAAATTTCTTTATGAAATTTCCCCTGTCTGGAGACCTGGCCAAAAGATCTCTTATGCAAGCGGCTATACAACATCTACTGGAGATCCGGGCCATTCATCCGGTAGCTCTGGATCAGCAAGGACAGGGGTTCTGTTCACATCTTTTTGTAGTTCCAAAGAGTTTGGGGGGGATGGAGGGCAATTTTAGATTTAAAATACCTCAACCGCTTTCTGGTGTATCGGAAATTTAAGGTGACCACGTCACAATCTATCCTACTGGGCATCAGGAAGGGCAATGTTTTAACATCTATAGACCTAACAGAGGCATACTTGCACATTCCTATTCGGCCTTCCCATGGTGAATTTCTTAGATTTTGCTATAATAATATGCACATTGAATATGTGGCTCTTCCTTTTGCACTAGCATCAGCTCCCAGGGCATTCACTAAGGTCTTAGCAGCTCTGGCCGGACATCTCCAAGATCGACCCATCCGGTTACAGTGTTACCTTGATGACATTCTAATTCTGTCATCATCGCTTAGTCAGTCCAAACTAGACATCTGTTTTACGTTATAGGCTCTTCAACATCATGGGTTCTCAAAAAATTGGGCCAAGAGTCACTTAACCCCATCAACTCACCTAATTCACCTAGGGGCCGTCATAGATACCATAGAAAGGAGAGTCTTCCTTTCTCCTGACAGGCAGGAGAGCATTAGATTCCTAGCTCAGGAGATAAGGACCCTTAAATGGGTACCTCTGGTCCAGTGATCTAAACTATTAAGGAAACTGATCTCCTGTATTTCTATTGTTCCCCGGGCCCACTTGCATTCCAGAACCTTACAATGGTACCTGCTGTCCTTCCAAAGGTCAGGAAGAGACAATTCCAACTCACGGGTACTAGTGTCACTGAAGGTCCTCAGATCCTTTCGCTGGTGGACCATGCCTTTCATCAACAAAGGTTGCCTATTCAAGAAACCCAACAGAATGATCATCACAACAGACGCCAGCCTGTTTGGATGGGGAGCGCACTACCAACACCATATGGCACAGGGGCGTTGCTCTGTTCTAGAACAATCATACAGTATAAATCTATTGGAACTCAGAGCTGTCTTTCTGGCTCTTCGCAGCTTCCTTCCACTAATTCAATCCAAACACGTCCTGGTTCTAACAGGCAATGTTACAATGAAGGCTCATATAAATAAATGGGAGTACCCACTCGGGTCAACTGATGAGGGAGGCAGAGAAGTTGTGCCTTTGGGCATTGAGGAACTTACTCTCCATCAGGGCAGAACACATCTCCAGTCTGTCAAACATCCAGGCAGACTGGCTGAGTAGGGCCACGGTTGATCAGTCGGAGTGGAAACTGCATCCGTCACTATTTCAAGAAATGGCCCTGAAATTTGGACAACCATTGATTGACTTATTCGCTTCAGCTCTCAACACACAACTCCCGAGATATCAAGGTCCCCAACTCAGCAGGGAATATCAATGCCCTTCGCTGCCGTTGGCCACCAGGTCTACTGTACGCATTCCCCCCCCCCCCCACTGATCCCTAAGGTGATCCAAAAGCTTCTGGAGGAGAAAGCAGAACTGTTACTAGTAGCATCATATTGCCCCAGGAGGCTGTGGTTTGCAGACCTCCAAGATCTGTCATGATCTGTCATGAGTGGAACCATGGAGAATTCCTCCGGACAGAGTCACTCTATCTCAGGGCCCAGTTCTACACCCGGATCTTCAATGGCTCCATCTTGCTGTATGGAGATTGAGTGGCAACGTGTAAAAGGTGAGAAAATTTCCAACACAGTCATTTCCACCATTCTGGCAGCCAGGTGCCCATTGACTAATCGTATTTACAATGCCACCTGGAACATATTTTGTAAATGGTATACTAGGTTCAATATTGATCCCACTTCTCCATCAGTGGCACAAATATTAGAATTCTTGCAAGAGAGTCTGGACAGAGGTCTTTCACCCAACACCTTGTGATGGCAGGTGGCAGCCTTAGCTTCGGTCATTTCTTGGGGTAACCTGCGTTGCATTAGTAGTTTCATTCAGGGAGCCAAAAATATACGGCCCCCGGTGATTCACCGCTACCCAACTTAGGATCTTGACAAGGTCCTTTCTGCTCTTACGAAGGGACCCTTTGAGCTTCTGAGGGCGACGAGCCTTCACTTTCTAACATATAAGGTGGTGTTTTTGATAGCTATCACATCAGCAAGATGAATTTCTGAATTTGCCAAATTGTCAGTAAGAAAGGACCTCTGTATATTTCACCAGGACAGGGTAGTTCTCCACCCAGATCCAACATTTGTGCCGAAGATCAATTCAGCGTTCCACAGGGCACAAGAACTGATTCTCCCAAACTTTTGCTCAAGACCAACTCATAGACTTGAATACCAATGGCATCGACTTGATGTGAGACGTGCCCTACGTATTTACTTAGATCGTACAGCTGCTTTCAGGAAAATGGAATCTTTTTTCATTTCCTTTCAACCTAACACCCAGGGAAGCAAAGTTTCTCCTACAATTGGCAGATGGTTGAAGGCCACGATTGCCAAAGCGTATGAGGCCCAATCACTTTCAGTACCTAGAAGAATAACAGCGTGTTCCACAAGGAGTGCAGCAACATTGGCAGCATGGGCCACGCAAGCTCCAATAGAATAAATTTGCAGGGCAGCAACTTGGGCTTCTCTATCGCCCTTCATCAGACACTGTAAAATTGACGTCTTTGCCTCTGCGGAGGTATCATTTGGTAGGAGAGTGTTGCAAAGAGTCTACAGAGACCAAGAGGGACCATTGATCCAGACAGCATCCCTCCTGTAGGACAGGCCAAGCTTTGGTATGTCCCACAACTGGATGCTCTGAACAGCTCAGGGGAGAAAGGGCGTTGGTACTTACCTGATATGCCCGTTCTCTGTGAGCTGTAAAGAGCATCCAGCCTCACCCAATTCTGTCTGGTAGGGTTTCTATTCCAGCTGACTTTTAGATAGAGTGAAGAATAGAAATGTGTCCACACTTCGACTTCGCCAAAACTGGGGATGCCAGGGAGGAATACTGTGGAGGAGGAGGAGCGTCCTTGTAATTAAACCCAGCCTATCCAAAAGGAGACTGAAGCATCTCCCACTACTACTACTATATGCTCTTCACAGCTCACAGAGAACGGGAGTATCAGGTAAGTACCAATGTCCTATTTGTCTTTTGACATAATAAAATTCATCACAGAAGTACCCTTCAGGAGGCTGTGGAAGTTTTAGGTAATCTAGAATGAACAGCTTTTCAAACTCAGTCTTTTATAACCAAATAACCATACATTATTTTCTTCCTCTCTTGCCCCTGATCCCCCCATTCCTCTTTCCATTAAGCTCAGTTGCAGAAAAAAAGCACACAATTTTGAAGCATGGCCACAAAGTGGCACCAGAATCAATGAATATAAAACTTTCTGAGGTAGTTTGGTGATACAGAAAGAATGAATGGGAATTGAATTGCAAACAATTGTATGAAGCGACAGTGACTGGGATGAAAGAAAAGGAAAAACCAAAGAAGTTACAGTAACAGGAAATTGATGAGATCCTTAAAAAGAGGTTTAAGAAATTTTAAGAAACTTAAAGAGGCAACATGCATGGACATACTGTCCATACATGGACTTCAAGTACTATGCTACCTGGGAAATTCTAGAATCTGAAGTCTGCTTATCTTAAAATTGCTGATATGGTATAATGATGCGTGTGTGTGTAAATTTCCTACACTTTTTCTTATTTCATGTCTTTATTTATTTTACTATTTATTATTCCTCTTCTTTACTTGCATAATGTCTAGCTTATCCTGAATGGGAGTAGGATGATGATGATGATGATGATGATGATGATGATGATGATGATGATGATGATGATGATTTGTGTGTGTACACAATATGTTAGGTTTGGAAATGAACTTGAGGGTGTAGATAGAACAAAATTGAGATGATAAATAGCTTCTCTGCCCCAGAAATTAATTTAGTTATGTATTCTGTAAACATCAGAACTTTCTGACTGCTTTCCAAAAGCATGTGATTTTTGGCATGTTGGGCTAATCTGATCTGGATTTGATTAGGGCTTGTGGGAGCAAAATCAAATCTGTTTTATCTGGAAAGTAGGATAGTATGCACACTAACTAAAACTAGAAAATGAAAAGAAGGAAAGCTAGCCATTTGAGCATGGGAAGTATTCCCAAACTATAAAAACTGTCTCCATCAAGTTGAACTTGCTCCTGATGACCATACGAATATGCCAAATCTTTTTTTTTTCCCACTTGGGAACAGTAAGGAAATGGATATTGCCTTTTTCAAATATATTTTTTCAACTTTGCAAACTAGACTAAAGCCATGTACTTCTGATGTGGTCTCCTATCCAGATATCCCTCATTAGTTTTTTGTTTTTTTTTTAACAGTCTGGCAAACTAATTAGTACAAAATCATCCAGGACAAAGTATATCTCCATTTCCTGTTATTCTGTCTCCTGATCAAAACATTTTGGTAATGTCTTCATGAAACCCATTTTATTAGCATTTGGGCACTTTCCTCTGTATTAAAACAGGCAAGAAATAAAAGAATTAAAAAATAATTCATATATATTTGTGCTGTGCAGCTGTAAATCCTCAAGTAACCCATCCAGACAGATTCACAGTAATATTAATTTGCAAGACAATATGTGAAAGTAAAGATAAAAAATATCATTCATTTTTATTCTTTCTCGTCCAAAAAAATGTTGGAAAGGAATTATGTTATTTGCTTCATCCTTTTTCTCCTTCCTCCTAGTCATATGAGCGGAGCTAGTATTAAGAGGTTAGAAAGAATTCCAGAAGCTGTGTTTCACATGCATTCTCTACCTTGTTTGTGTTTACATCATTTGCCTAATAGAAAACAGCCTTCTGGGGCTATTCATTTGAAGCAGTTTTTCTTGGATACTCTGGAGGTTTTTTTAATGCATGTCCAAGCACTACAGTGCAGAAATCCTGTTACTGTGTCATTGAGTTTCACAAACCTCAGGAGGTAATACCTCAGAATAATTATGACTTTTGGAAGGACTTCAAATATTAGCAGTAATGTTTACTCCCCTGTAACTTGGATGTAATAGATTTGGATAATTGAAATATTTCTATCCTCCAGCTAAATTTTCCCTTTTTACTCTTCTTTATCGAAAATTCATCGAAAAAGATATTGGATGACCATTTGTCTGAAGTGGTGTAGGGTTTCATGCCTAGGCAGGGAGCTGGACTAGAAGACTACCAAGGTCCCTTCCAACTCTGTTATTCTATTCTATTTCTGATTTCCAGAGCGATATTTCTGTTCCTTTGCTTGTATTTATTATGCTGAACATGGGGAGGAGACTTTTATGATTTGTTAACTCATTTCTAGAGAAGGGACTCTCTTGAGTTTATAGGACAGAAGTAGATATGAGAAGCGAATTTTCTTGTGACTTTGATCCATTACATTCTGGAAGTATGTGTGATTTTCATATAGCTAATATTAACAGTTATGCATGGTATAGGCTTCATACCTAGGTACATTTTGCACAACGCCAAAAGAAGTAATCTTGTAATTCTTTGTATCACGATTTCTCGAGAATTATTGATGGTTAAATATACATGATATCATTTTTCTCTATGCCAAAGAAAAGTAGATTATTCAAATAGGCATGCTTTGCGTTTTCCATGCTTCCCTATTGTAATATCTATTATAATAAAATTGACAGCATATTTAAAAAATACTTATCCTAAAAGTACCTGCAGCAGAAGTCATTTGGTTTCTGAGCCAATTCAAAGGGTTTTTACTTGATTTTTCAATGTTTAAATACCTGACTACCCGTGCATAACCCCCAGCTATTGGCATTCAGAATCTTCTGATTCCATAAGGAAATTAAGCTTTCCAGTAAAGAGGGCTTTTCAGTAGAATTATTCACATTCTGGAACCATCTCTATAACAGAGAAGGAGCAAAAGACAGAAAAGTATATACAATCTTAGCATTGCCTTCTAAATATCTTAAAAGCTAACTTTTTCCGAACATTTACAATTATTCCTCTTATTTTTGCTTGTCCGTGTGCACTTTAGTTTTGATTTTATTTGTACTGTTTTGAAATTCTGTATGAATAATAATTATATTTTCCTAGTATTTGTCCCTACCCATCTCCTGGGCAGTGTTCAGGTTTCTATCGATAAAATGATTGGGAATTTTAAATGATTAGAATTTGTGTCATGGATCTTTTTTCCAGGAAACGATCCACAATTGCTTGGATTTTCATTTTCAGGATAAAATCACAGCTCGACATGTGTTTAAAATGAAACATTTTGCTCCTGCTATGATAAAACTGTGTAGCTTTGTTATTGATTGATTGATTGATTGATTGCTGTTTTGATATAATTCATAATGATACATTCATAATGAGATCTCTGCTGGTACAACTATGTCTTTATGCAAAAGATTACATATAGCTCAAACAATTACATTGTTAACATATTATGGGTCAACACATACGTGCTCTCTTATGTGCATCTGTTATTTTTCCCTAGTGATTGTTCGAGCTGCTGATTGCAAGAAAGTCTACCAGATAGAGCTTGTTCCCAAAGAGAAAATAATTATTCTCATTTGTGGTCGGAATCATCATGTTCACTTGTATCCTTGGTCTTCCCTGGATGGGTCGGAAAGCAGCTTTGATGTCAAACTCCCTGAAACAAAAGGCTGCCAGTTCATTACAACTGGAGTGCTGAAGAAGAGCACTTTACCAAGTTTGTTTGTGGCAGTTAAGCGTCAGATTCTCTGCTATGAGATTCACAGAACTAAACCTTTCCATAAAAAGTTCAATGAAATCCAAGCTCCTGGCTATGTACAATGGATGGCAGTATTCAGAGACAGGCTTTGTGTTGGCTACCCATCCGGTTTCTCTTTATTGAACATCCAAGGAGATGGACAATCCATAAGCCTGATAAATCCCTCTGATTCTTCACTTGCATTCCTCTCGCAACAGCCTTTTGATACCCTTTGTGCTGTGGAGCTCAGCAGTGAGGAATATCTACTTTGCTTCAGCCTGTTGGGAGTATACGTTGATGCACAAGGTCGAAGGTCACGCATGCAGGAACTAATGTGGCCCGCAACTCCTGTTGCGTGTAGTATGTATATGTTTTTTTGTTTCTGTATCTTTGATTGCTTCACTTCAACTGGTGAACATTTGATAGGCCCAGTAGCCGATTTGACAAAGCATGCTGCCTAATGTACATCCTCTCTAGACTCACTTCCAGATTTTGCAGAATAAACTATTTCACAATTATGGAAATAGTGTGCTGGATTTGATTCAGCCATTTTTCTTGTTGCCTGCCAGTAGTATAAGCCATGCTTCACTCTATGGTCTGTGCACTGCTTAGTGTGGTATATGAGCGTAATCATAATGTGAAATCAGCCAACTTCAGAGTCCTAAGAAAAGGCAGGTTCCTCCTACAACTTTGCTTTGAGTAATATAGACAGAAAGTTACTCGTCTTACTTTTATTACTCACTGTGCTGTATGAATTTGAGACCCTGGTGTGATTGGTGCAAAGGGGGAGATCCCTCTTCCCTAACTTTCTTTTTTGGTGTGTGGTGGGGAAGGGTTTTGCTGATGTTCAGTGCTATTCTGTGGTTCTTCTGGTGATGCTTGCTTTCATCTGGGGTTGCTTTTAACTCTTGCTATTTTGCTTTGCCCTCCATCAAAATTGGAGATAATATTCATCATGCCTGCAAATGCTTGAATACTCAAATTAAAATGACTGCCCTTCATCTCAGCCAGAATATATGAATTCATTGCAAGATATTTCCTTAAAGATGTGTATGAAATCTACTCTAACAAAATAAGGGAAAGATGATTTGGTATGATGTTCAAAAGGAAATGCCATCCTTTTATTAAACTGAAAGGTTTTTGCTCGTAAACTGAAATCCAACCACTGAATAGGAAATGCTTCAGTTAATGTGCTGTCAGAAATGCTATCTATGGGAGGTTCTGTGTTTAGAGCAAGTTTTCTTCTTGAGTATCAGATTGAAGTATGAGATAATTGTACAGCCAGGGGAGTTGCTTTATTTAATGAGCATAACTAGCTGCCCAGAGTGATGGAATATCATGCAGAAGTTTATTATGTAAAAACCTTTTGAAAACATAGTAAGTAAACACCATTATTCATTAGACCTATTTGCTCCCCCTATTATATATTCAAAATGAATGTTGAATATGGATGTTTGAGCAGCTGATTAAACATGAAGGTAGGATATAAATTAAGTAATTATATAAATGTAATATTTCTTTTGTAAAAAATGCTAGCTATTGGGCCAGAATTTTGGCTTTATCTGTTTCTTTCAAAATTCAAGTGCCCACCTGCAGTCAAAAGTGAAATAGCTCCAGCAAGGATTTTCCATAAGATACTATTCTCCAATATTAATCAGCTTGAGAAATAGCAGCGGTAAATACTGAGGTGCTCAGTTTTATCTTAAATAAATGGAGCCATAAGAGATTTTGTTTTTTCTCTCTCCAGGTTGCAATCCATCCTATTTAACAGTGTACAGTGAATATGGGGTTGATGTTTTTGATGTTAATACTATGGAATGGGTTCAAACTATTGGTTTAAGAAAGGTTAGTATCTTGAGTGTAGAATAAAATGTGCTTTATAATTTTCTGAAAACTTCGTTGCATTGTCCTGAAGACCTATTCTAAAAAGCTTCTCTCACTTTGCCTTGATAACAGATCCGACCTCTAAATGTTAATGGCACGTTGAATCTCCTTAGCTGTGAACCTCCTCGACTAATTTATTTCAAGAACAAGTTTTCAGGTTGGTAAAGAGGGGCTTTCTCAGTGAGTCTTGGGGAGTCTAGTTTTAATTTAGTATATTGTACCTATTTATAGCTTGAACATACCATGACAAGGAAAAGACTTAAAGTGTCTTTTATTTCAATAAAAAAATATAGTGGGATTTACTCTCTTTTTATGAGGCATCTATTGAGGTTTTGTAACAAACACTATTTTGTTTTAATTGTTTAATTTATTTTAATTGTATATAATTGTATTGACTTAATTATCTAAAAGGAGATGGTTGTATTTATGGGTCAGTTAGGCTAGTATTGTCATGATTGTTGGCATAGGTTGGAGACACCTCCCAGCCTACCTGAAGGTATCAGAAACCAAGCAGTAGAAACTTTTCTGTTAAACGACTGAATTAAGTCTCTTATTCGCACATCCCTTTATGTAAAACATTACTAAAATTAAAGTATGCACATCCTGCAGTGTAACAGTGCTAAAAATCAATCTGATTTATGTGTAATGGGGCTTTGCAGATCCAGAGATATTCACAATATAAAATCTGGAGAACAAGATTTTGAAAATCTGGAGAGAAGCCTGTAGGAGGCATTGAACTATACATTGAACTATGTAATTGCATTATATATATATATTTATATTTATGTGCTGTTCAGCTTCCTTCGGGTATTATCCCACGTCAGTGTAGTGCTTTTAAAGTTGTTGCAACGTTTCAGCAGAATCTCATCTGCCATCATCAGGCTTCTGTATGATGATGGCAGATGAGATTCTGCTGAAACGTTGCTACAACTTTAAAAGCACTACAATGACGTGGGATAATACCCGAAGGAAGCTGAACAGCACACATGTAAGTACCCGCGAAAACTTAAAAAAACAAATTTATATTTATATATCTACAGGAGGAGCTGCTCTTAGTGTGCCAGAAACGTCTGACAACAGCAAAAAGCAAATGCTTCGTACTAGAAGCAAAAGACGATTCGTCTTTAAAGTTCCTGAGGAAGAAAGATTACAACAAAGACGGTAAGGCTTGGTTATTTTTGTCATAACCTGGGTGGAAAAAGGCATCTTTCCTATGCTGAAAAAAATCATTATTTGATACCCTTTGTTGATTCAGAGAGATGCTCCGAGATCCTGAGCTCAGATCCAGAATGATTTCCAACCCCACCAATTTCAACCATGTGGCTCATATGGGACCAGGAGATGGAATGCAAGTGCTCATGGACCTGCCATTGGTAAAACAACTTACACCCCCCCCCCCCCACACACACAAAATGTTCCTAGGGAAAGCCTTCACTCAGCTGATTTGCCAGAGGATAAGTTGGCCAGGAGTTTTGCAGTCAAACCAGGGATACTGTTTGTTTTTTTCTGAGGGGTATTTGAAATCATTAAGCAAGCCTAAGGTGGTTCCTATAAAGAAATTAGAGGTTGGCTGTAATTCAATTTCGTATACTTGGTTGTGTTAGTGATTCGGGTTGTTTTTCAGCTGCTTGTGTTTTATTATTTTTAAATCTTTTCATTTCACTCTTTTAATTTATTGTAATAGTTTGCTACTCAGAAGTCATACATAAATGTGTGACTTATACAAGTACAGTAGTCCTCAACTTACAACCATTTGTTTAGTGATTGCTCAAAGTTACAAAGGCACTGACAAAACGTGATTTATGAGCATTTTTCACAACACGATTGCTTATCCCCATGCTCATGCCATCAAATCTGGTGCACTTGGCAACATGTATTTTATGAAGTTGCATTGTCCTGGGATCATAGGATTACTGTTTGTGACCTTCCCAGCCAGCTTCTGACAAGCAAATTCAATTGGGGGGGAGGGGGGGAAGCTGGATTCCTTTAATAACTGCCTTGCTTAGCAATTGAAATGTTGGGTTTAATTGTGGTTATAAGTTGAGGACTACCTGTGCATTGAATAAATAAATAAAATACTCCTTTCACAATGATTTGTTAGCTATTTCAATCCAAAATCTCTTCTACTGTTGACATCTTTTCCAATACTCCTATGGTCACAGGCGAGACACTTGTCAGAAAAATGCAAAGGATCCCATTAGTTAAAGATCTGACTGAAGGCAGAGGAAAAGGGAGAATCCAAATCCAACCCTTGGTCTTAATTCTAGGGTGGGCATGTGGAAAATGATGTCTTAGTAGCCTCTCTAATGCTGTTTTGAGAGCTGCTGCCAGGAATTCACAAGGATGTGGAAAATGAAATAAATTGCCAGGTGTATGATAGTGTTTCTGAATAACTCTTCTTTCCTCCTTCCTTTTCTTGTTTTTTTTGTTTAAAATAATAGAATGAATTTCCTTCCCCCTCATCCTCCCGACATTCTGCTCTGATATCATCTCCAACAGGCTTTGAGCACGTCTATCACATGAGCCCTATCTCTGCTGATCTCTTTCTCCAGAGTGACCATTCCTCCTCAATGCTTTCCTCCTCTTCCTGCCCCTCCTCTACTTCAGTAGAAAGGGTAGGAGCAGCTCTTTAGGAACTGAAGTGGATGATAGTGTGCATTGGACCTCTCAGCTGGCTAACCTCTGTGTGAATAAGCTTGTGCTTTCCTGCCCTGAGTTCCACAGTTAAAACAGCAGGCTGTCAGTGCAAAATCTAAATTCCTAATAGGCTAATAATCTAGGATAAGAGAGTAACCATCCTTCCAGTGGCAGGAGGCAAAGAGAAGGCTTATTGGATAATACTCCATGTTTGTTTCATTGCAACCTAACTGCTTACTATCATAGCTGCCAAATGCAGCAAAAATAAAAGGCAAATCATGTTCCCATTTTATAATTTGGAAAGCCTAGAGGCATAATTTGCAATCAAATTCTGTTCCTTATGCTGAGTAATATCAGATTGTGATAGCACACTGGCAAAATCAGTAAGATCACACAATTAATAGAATGTCACCAAATCCAAATTAAGGCATTAAGTTATAAATTTGGCTACGCATTAGTCTTCAAGGGGGAAATAAAGGTATAAAGCAAAAGATAATTTGATGTGGCTCATTTAGACAGACTTATTTTTCTAAGAACTTTTGGAAAATGTCTCCAGCTACTGGAAAAAAACTGAGATTTAAATACTGACCTTTTTACTTGCTTTTTGGGGTGGAATGGCTATATTTATCTCCTCGCTGATTCTTTGAGCAAAATGCTTTGCTTTATATAATTCTCAATAGTCAAGATGAATCAAATTTGTAAAAAAAGAGCTTCTTATATTGATTTCAGGCTTAAAATATTTTAAAGGCTCTGTATTTAAAAAAGAAACTTAAGTTGAAAATATCTCATCTAATTGAGTTTGGTTACATTTCTGCTACAGACTGGTTTACCTTCTTCACAAGATGAGAAGGTTTGTCCTCCAACAAGCAACATTTCTCGCCAAGCACCTCACAGAAATAAAAGCTACATTTCATGGCCATCTTCAAGTAAGAGTCAAAGTAGATCTCTTTCAAAGCTATAAGCTTTATAAGCTTCTCCTAGGGGAGATTCTCAAACATCTTTGCTTTGCAGGCGGTAGCGACCAGGGAGCAGCCATGCCCTTGCGAAGTATGTCTGATCCTGATCAGGAGTTTGACAAAGAGGTGAGATCAATCTCTATATTCTCACAGGTTTTCAAATAGTGAGGTGAATTTAGAAAAATGGTTGATACACTAGAGCAGGGGTGTCAAACCCACGGCATCACATTGTCGTCATGTGATGTATTGTGACTTTTTCTCCCTTTGCTAAATGGGGGGTAGGCATAACCAGCGCGTGACGCATCTGGCGTTCAGGCCGCGAGACACCCTTGTACTAAAGAGTACTGACTTCTAATATTTTTTAAAGTATGTTTTTATGTCTGAACATGTGATATTATATAAAATTATGCAGCAGTGAATGAAGGTATATATACGTGTCCTAGGATAATGTCATAGGACCCAATCTGGGTTGGTCACCAGGACCAGAGGTTTAGTCTTTCGAGCTTTCGGGTTCATGCTGGAGCCCATCCTCAAAAAACTTCTCTCTAACAGAGTGTGTGTCCCATGACTGACCCATAATGGATCATGCATCATGCAGCAATGTTGCTTGTCTGTCTAAAGAGTTTGAGAATCCAAAAATGGCATATTTCTCAGTGAACAAGCCTTTTAGTGGAGATCTTAATGACTGCATGGACACATTTATATTCTTTTCTTGGCATCAGTATAAGTGGTTTCCATTGCCTTTGAGAACACACACAATCCTTTTGGGAGGGGGAGGGGTTACTTCTCAATCTAGCCTATAGTTTTAGAATTTCTTGGAAGGGTCCTATTAACTACTGACCCAGCCCAATCTTGCTTAGCTTCTAAATCCAGTCAAGAGTTAACCAGGTGCTGTCAACTGCTAGGTATGTACAAAACATTCAAGCCAAGATCTGTATAACCAACATGCCAAATTGCAGAATTTAGTGCTGTCAAAATTCTTAACTTAGAAGTCTCCATTCCCATGATATATACAAACTTTTCAATTGAAAGCCTAAATTCTCTGTAAATATGTATTTGGAACATTTCTCAAAATTAGCATTTTTTTCTTAGGGAAAATAAGAAATGATTCATAAGTTTTTAAAGGACAAAGATGGCTTTGATTTTTTTTATCTTAGATTCATCCTAGTTAATGATTTAATGTTGCATTACCATTAATAACTTCATTAGAGAAATTTTCAATTACAACCAGCTGTAGTTTTGAGTTTTAATGAATCATTAGAAAACTATTATTGGGAGGGGGGAAACACATGCTGCAGAAGAAAAACTACTGCAGTTCTTCCACAAAAAGAAGCATGAACTACATTTTTAAATTTATTGACTACTGGGAACATTAGGAGAACAGACAGAAATCAAAGGGGCTTCTTTTTACTTCTCTTTTTTTTCTCTGCTCTCTCTCCTCATTGGAAATTGAATCAGCTTTTTGGTTCATCCTGCTTACTGTAATAGAAAACAGTTGCTTTCCCCCTATCAAAAGAATCTTCACTGATATATACTTTTTGTAATGTGGCATATAGCTTCCTTAATATATATATTTAGCTGACTTTTTGGATTGTTATGCATCTGTCACCAGAAGTTCTTAATAGGGCTTGGCTTTACTGGTTCATGTATTTTTCTATATATAGACCCAAGTGAATGAATTGAAGGATTCCAATCTGGTTTTCTCAGTTTATTCCCTACACTATTAGGCAGAATTTAAAAAAAAATCAAGCTATCCACTGCTTCAATTAAAAAGTCATATCTAGATGACTTACACATTTGGATTAAAGAGAACAGATAATATCCAATGATACATTGTAGAAAAAAAACAAAGCAAGTTCATATGAAAGTTTGTATTTGGATCAATGTGGGGGCTTGTATGTATATTACATAGAAGGAGCAATCTGTGGATTGTTGCCTTATCACAGCATTTATCTGAACAACTGCATTAGATATGGGGCTTAGAACCACAGCACAATCTTGACAAGTATATCTTCAAGCAATATAGTCATTTAATCTGCTGTCTAAATAAATTCTTCTTTCCCCAATTAAACTGACTGACACTATAGCACATCTGCTATGAAGCTAAACATTATGAATAATTAACTGCATTCCAAAATACCAGAAAACTGTCCAAGGAAGGAAAGTGTTTTGAATGCCTACTATCAGCAGGATATCTCACAAAAGAGCTTCAGATGCAAAGGCAGAGCTGTGGATATATTTAACTGCTTCATAAATCTCAAATCCTTTTTTGCACCACTTAATAATAAAAAAGATTGTTGGTCATTTTACTTTTATAGTCTGTTCTCAAACTTAAGTATGGTAGAATTCTGCCCTGAGGAAATTATGCAATTACATATTTGGCATAGTTTGGTCATACATCTTGTTCAGTCAAACCAAATTCAGGGTATAATTCCAATAGAATATTTCTTTGCCTACTGCAAAAGAACATTAGAAAAGGAATGCATGGAAGGGAAGACAAAAAAATTTGGATCGATCATTTTGTGTTACTGCAAAAACTGCATCTTACTAACCAAAATTAAAACTTTCCATGTAATTAGGAAACTGATCCCAATGGAGATAAGTTTGTGGTTTGTTGTCCCATGAAAGATTGTGAGCATGTGCAACAAACAAATTCGTGTATAGTATAGATATTACTTATCAGTATGAGGAATTTGGAAATGGAGTGCCTTTTCGCAGTTTCTTTTAGTGTTTTAAAAGGCTATTTATGATTATACATATATTGCCCTGGACATGCCCACTGTATATTGACATAAGATTCCAGCTAACTACCTTCTGTCTTTGAAAGGATGTTAGTGAAGAAGGGTGGACATCCGCTCATGACATTAATCTATTTTGGGTTTTGAGGTTCAGTAGTTTAGTAGTTTTAGTAAAACTACTATAAAATATGTTAATATTGATACTGCCTAATTTGGTAAATGAAACATCAGGGGGGGGGGAAAATCCCACCAACCTCAAAAAAGCAGCAAGGACCTCACAGTTCAAACCTTGAATTAAAATATTCTCTTTTATTAGTATTAAAGTATCTGAGGTTGCCTGATGAGACTATGGCAGGTTCTTAAGAATTTTGTATTTTTAAAGACCAACATCTCCTATAACTTAAAGCTATAGCGGAATTTTCTGTAATAGAGAAGACTGTTCGTAACATAGGTCTGTGAATAATTCCATGGCTATCTATAAATGTACAGATCCATTTTTGTCTCTAATTTGTTTGATTTTGATATTTTTGCTTTTGTGAACTGTAAGGTTTTTTTTAGAACATTTGATTGCTCCTATTGGCTTCTGAAGTCTTCTGGACTCTGTTCTTCTGATTAGTAGTGATTTACACCAAGCTGTTAATCAGTGTAATCAATGACAGAATATCATTTAAAAAAAAAAAAAGCAAAAAGAAACATGAGAAGAAACAGAAATGTAAAAATATAGGAATATAGATGAGGGCTTCAGTTAAAGACTTAGGAGAAAATATGATTTAAGGAAAGAGAAGAGAAAAACGGAGGAAGAATAAATCTACACCATTTTCACATTTCTAAGGGCACATAATAGAGTGGGAGATGTTTGATGAGGAGGAAGAGGGGTCTTTCAGTGACAGTTGGCTGGGCCTTTCCTTTTATTAGATGCATCTTTGCAGTTCTTGGTCTAGAAATAGAATGTGACTGGAGGTCATTGTTTTTCTGTTTCTTTTTAACAGCCTGATTCGGATTCTACCAAACACTCAACTCCTTCCAACAGTTCTAACCCTAGCAGCCCCCCAAGTCCCAACTCTCCCCATAGGAATCAGCTGACACTAGATGGATTAGACCAATCAACCTGTGATGCATAACACTGCAGCTCTTTCCACTGTTTCTCCCATTTGGGATTGTCTGCTACGTCGTGGAGCATCAAAATCAGGACATCTGTCTCCAACAACAGTGCCAAGACTGATGCTTAATTTTTAGCATTGCACAAAAGTACATTCCTGTATCTAGATTGTAGATTTGAGGGCATAAAAAGGAGGCAAGAGATCTTTATTGCTATAGTAACTAAAAAAATTTTTTTAATATAAACTGTTCACTCTTACACTCAAGGTGGATCCATTTCTGCACAGCTGTGATACTTTCATGACCACAGTAAAGGCTACTGATAAAATCTTCATTCTTAAACTGAAAAAAGAGAGCTGCTGATAGTTTTTACTACTATACAGTACAGGAATATTATTTTTCTATAGGAAAATGTAATGTCTAATTATCAGCAAAGTCATTTTAGAAAAAAAATGCAGACCTTTGGGTATGAAGTAAAAGCAGCCTAGTTACATCCTTGGCTAAATATATTCTAAATATATTGTTTCTTTCTTTTTTCAAACTTTAGAAGGATGATAGGAAGTTGTAGGGCCATTTCCAGCTTCAATAGAATAAAACAGGAAAGTGAAAACAGAAGTTCTAGATTGTGGCCTTTTAACTTACTTAGCCATTACATACATTCTCCGCTGTATAAATGTCTTTCTACTGAAATTTTAGTCATGTACATAAAGGACTTAACAGAAATGTTTATCCTTACCCTACTTTTTAAATCTGATTAGCTGGGACAGAGCTTTTTTTAAAAAAAATAATATACTGTTGGAAAACAGATTTTACTGTTTTTCTCACAGTCCATCTTCTCAAACATTTTTGTAATTTCTCTTGGATTTTTTTTTTTCAGAGTAAAAGATAACACTACATTTTAAAAAGTTTTATTAGTCCAGCATTCTCTTGAGATTGCTCCCCAATGGCTGCTTGTATGATGGGGTTGTATAGTAATAAACTGCTTCTGATTTTTCTTGGTAACCAAAGTGGAAGCATGGAAGGGTGTGTACATGAGGGTACCTCGTCTCCCCCCGCCCCACTTCCCTTAATTCATTATATCCTCACCTGCATGATGATCCCAACCCCATGATTGCTCATTAAAAGTACTGAATGTGTAGGGGAGGAAATGCACAGCACATTCCTGTATATTTTGCAGCAGTGACATATTACATGTATATTTAATCTCATGCTTCCATGTATTATACATTTAGCAACACTACCCACCCATCCATCCTAGTGATCATGTTTCATTTAAAAGTGTGTTATTAATTCTATGGCTGGCATATTCAGTTTGTCATTGTCACACTAGTGTGCCTTCTGTGCCAATTTGATGACAGTTGGATGTCAATTGTTTTAAAATCTGGTTTCTATGGGCTGATACTATACCAATGGCTAACACTCTTTCCTGAGACACTGTATAGGACATGCACTTATCCCTAGTTTAAACCAAGTGGTTCTAGTCAACATTTAATTCTGTTTCATTAAGTGTTTGACAATATTTGCTCTTTCTCAGATTCTTGATTAATAAAGCTCAGTTTGAGCTGGACACTACTGCTTTGGGTTTTTTTTTCCTGGTTTTTACTCTTTTTTTAAATGTATGTCTCAAGTCTTTGTAATTATTGAATTGTGAGAACATTTTTGAACAATCTACTTGTCAATAAAGCAGAAGAGGGATGTTTTAAAAAGTTCCTGGTTGTCCTGTCATTAATTAGATAAATGCATATAGTTCTTGGGAAAGCTCTGTGGCATGATTCTAACCTCTTCTATAGAAATAGGGAAAAAATATCCTGCAACATTCTCAGTTGGGGAGGGAGAATAAACCTCCTTCATAATCAAGTTTGCTGATGCAAGAGCTTTTATCAACTTTTCCTCTTTAATGAGAAAAAAGCAGCTACAGTAGCAGTTGAAATAGGAAGAATGCTGGATTACCTTTACAGTTTGTCACAAAGGCAAATTTTGTTTATCTTTTCTTCCTTTCTTCTTCTAGCAACTGTTCTAGTCTATGCTGAATTACCAATTTCACAATATATATGAATTTATTAGGAATAACAGATGTTGGATGGGTTAATGTAACTGGCCAGCTTATAGATTGCCTGCTTTGACAACTTTTTGCTTTGTTTTTCTCAGGGCAGATGGAAAACTCTTTACTCATTTGAGAAAATTACAAGTCATTATAATATTGGCACAAGATCTTCCCTTTATCAAAAATATTTTTGTGGAGTGCTGGATTTTAAGGGAAAGTTTACTGTTTTTTCTCTGATTTAATAGACTATATTTTAACTGTATATTTTAAAAATGTACTAGGGGTAGGAGTTGCTAGTAAAGTAGAATTAAATTTAGATGTTAATTATTTTGCATCTTGGAAGAGGATTTCAGTCCAGCCCAGCTTGTTTTAATAATAAATCCATTTATTCTGGAGTGTTACAAGGTAGTTTGATAAATGTGTTGTAAAAATCCTATTGGCTTTTCTGGATTTTTGACAGAATGAACCACAGAATTGAATTACACATAACTTGTTTCAGGTAAAACTGAAGTCATAGAAGATTCAGCATAATTGAATATCTAGAATGAAATTGGGATGAAAGTAAGAATATGTGAAATGGCAGAGCACTTGAATTAGCTAGACTTATTTTATCTGAGGACACTGCTTAGCTGAGAACTGCCAATTTTCTGTACCATTGGGAACACAAAATAGCTGGAGGATGGATTGGAGCCAATAGTTGGGAATGTTATCTCTTAAAAGCAATTATCACTGAAATGGGATGTTCCAGCAAACTGATAGTATATTTTCACCCAAAAAGAACCAAATCAAGACATTTAAAAAGACATTATTTAGCTCTGATACAAAAATTCAACTCAAATATATTCCTACCACTTTACCAACCTTTTTTTTTTAAATCATGAATAGCAATAATCAAACAAATTCAGATTTTTAAATTTTTCAACATAAAGTTTTCATATAGACAACAACATTGTGCGTATTTTCTTGCCACATTGGAAATTTCTTTTGCATAAGCAATGCAATAATGAATGGATTGTTCATCAATGTTTAGTCATATGGCACCAGACCATTTCCTCGTGAATAACTAAAGGGGACTTAGGAGAGTCATAAAACAGGGTTATATACAATTTCTGTTCAGGGAAAAGGACATTGTGCCCTAAAAAATAAAAATCTCTTGAGGGCCGTGAGATTAGTATAACAATGTTTCTGGAGTAGACTTTTAAAATTTGGTACTTTAAGCAAGGGATACTTCATATATTTTAACCTTTTAAAATATATGTAGCCCAAACCTACCATTTTCCTTCTGAAATTTAAATGCGCAGGGTTTTTTTTTTAAGTGTAGACAGTCTGGAAGCCTCAAAAATGTGCCCATACATGATCAAAGCAAATAAGCTGTATATTTATATGCAAGGACACAAGCAGTGCAGTAGACGAGAGGTGAAGCACTCAGAAGGTTTGAGAGTTCAATTCTAGGCAGGGATAAATGTTTATCAGAGTGCAAAGAGAAAATATCTGCTGTAAACTCCATATAGGCATCTGGAAGGGCATCCAGCCAGTAAATGCTCAGCTCCATTCACTTGCCCTGACCCCACCCTGAAGTAAAGGATTATAAGATCGTAAGAAAATAAAAACGTTATATGTAGAGATATGTGAATGCTGTCAGTAATATCAGGTTTTCAAGTATTATAATGTAGTGCACATAGTATTAACTTATTAACTTAAGCACATGGGATGCAAAGATTCCAATATTCTGGTTCTACTCCCAGGACTCATTAACCTTATGAAGTGAAACTTAACTGACTGAAGATCCACTCCCTTAATTTTCATTAAAATATCTCACAAAAAGAAAAGGAAAAGAAAAAGTGTTTGGGGAAAAGTCTCAAGTAATAAGGCTTCCATGTTTTGAAATATTTGTCTTACATAATATGGCAAAGAGATGATAGAAAAAGGCATCTGGACCTTCTTGCTTTTTCCTTGAAAACATTTTGCTTCTCATCCAAAGAGCTGCTTCAGTTAAAAACTGAATATTTCAATATCTAAGGGGCTGCCCACAAAGAAGATGAGATCAGCCTATTTTCCAAAGCACCTGAAGGTAGGACAAGAAGCAATGGATGGAAACTAATCAAGGAGAGAAGCACCCAAGGACCAAGGAGAAATTTCCTACGAGTGAAAACAATCAACCAGTGGAACAGCTTGCCTTCAGAAGTTGTGGAAGCTTCATCACTGGAAGCTTTCAAGAAGCTTTCCATTCAAGAGATTGGACTGCCATTTGTTTAAAAATGGTAGAGGGCCTCTTGCTTGAGCAGTGGATTGGATTGCAAGACCTCCAAGGTCCCTTCCAACTGTTAATCCATTATTTATCCTGGAGCCAATATAAGTATTGTTTATCACATCTTAAAACAGTGATGATGAACCTACAACAAACAACCATATCCAAGATGAGACAGCATGACATTTTGGGTGACCATTTTTCACCAACAGCTGACAATATCCTTGAAATCATGCCTCATTCTTGCACAATTTTCAGAGGCTGCAAAGGAAACCTCCAGACTGTCTGAAAATGCGTTTGTTTACTTGCATTTCATTTTTCTAATTATTTGAAGTGTCTTTACATCATAACACCTAGTACTACACATAATTAAACTGTATTTTTTTAAAATAAATGAATACATAAATAATTGTTTCTCTTTGTTTGGAGTGGGATGGTGACATGCCAGCAGAGTCAAAGTTAGATATTTTCCAAATTTCTAATATGCTGAGTTCAAAAGATTTGCTATCACCATCTTAGAAACTAAGAAACTTCATAAAGGGGGAATACTTTTAAAAAGCAAGCATGGTGGAGAGAAAATCAAAATGGTGGAAGATTTGAAGCCTGAAGAATAAATACCCTGTATGATAAATCACCTGTTTATTGCGTATATAAATGCAAATGCTAAAGCAGTTCATTGCTGGGCTCTTATTAAATGTGATTGATTAAGTGTAGTTCACAGATTCAACCAGAAGAGGGACTATTGACTAAATGAAATTTCTCAGGACACCAACCATTTTGTGTAATCTACTGGTTGCCAGGATACTAATTCTAAATCCCCTGATGCAAAACCATTACAAAATCATTTTTTTTCCTCTTGTCAGCACGCTCAGGACAACAGTAGTGCTGTAGGTTTGTTCTGTACTTTGTGTGTTCTTAAGAGTGCTGCAAACAACAGGGCCCATTTGTCATGAACTTGTCAATCTTTGGAGGCTTTATGCACCATCCACCCAGATACTTTTCTTATCTAATAAGGTCTGGAACTATAGATGTAACACAAAAACATGGCTTCTTAGCTGCAAGACAGACAAGCTTTCATGCCTCTTCTGCTGAGGGCCTTTCCAGAAGAGTGGCTTACTGATAGCCAGAGAGCCAAGTCTAGAAGAAGTCAGGCTTAAGGCAATGAGGAATCCCATCCCTGTCTTGGCTTCTGTGACCCACAAGCAGAAGTGGGCTGCTGGAGGTTCGCAGGGGTTTGGGAGAGCCCCTAGCTAAAGTTCTGTGTAGTTCGGAGAATCCCCACAAATCCCACTCCTGGCTGGCCCCAGCCATCCCACCCCACCCCTCCCAGGAGTCCCCACACGACCCATTTTAGATGAAGGTAAGTTGCAAGGTACTCACAGAGGCTAAGGGAGGGCGAAAAATGGACCTCAAAGTTTGGAAAGGCCAGAAATGGGCCCATTTCCATCTTCCAGAGAGCCTCTGGAGCCTGGGAAGGCTGTTTTTGCCCCCCTCCCCGAGCCTGGGGCAGACAAAAATGCCCCCCCACTGTGGTGTAAGAGGCTGACTAAGCCACGCCCACCATGGCCATGCCCACCCAGCAACTGGGCAGAAAACCTGTTGCTTAAATTTTTGAAACCCACCTCCGCCCACAAGCCAGAGAACTCATTAAACCAAATTAACAGAGAAAGACATGGCAACCAGTAGTCAGAATAGTAAATCTGAGCAAGAGTTCTAGCAGTCCTAGTTGCAACTATCATGCATTTGGTCAATTCTTTAAGATACACTCAGAAAAAGGCCAGGCAGCTGGGAAATCTTCCTTTCCTTTGCATTGTGTGGCCTGGAAGAAAAAGAGCTGAGGGGGGTGAGGGGAAAAGAAGAAGACCCCTGTTCCACCTTTACAGGATGTTAACTGATGAAAGTTCAAAAGGGCATTTTAGATTGCCATTCCTATGCACTGGAATTGCCTCCCAAGGAGATCCAGTTGTCCTTCCTTCCTAAGAGCAAACTAGAACAAGACCTGGCTCCGTCTAATGCAGGAGGAGAACATGTTGTCAGTGAAGGTTGGAATCCGGCAGATATATGACTTGGTGTATTTTGTATATTACTTTTCCCAATTGTTATTACTATACATGAGTTCATTATTTTTGAGGGGGTTGTTTTTTAATGTTATGCTAATATTAATAATTAGCTATCCAGAACTTTTAGGAATACATGGCGGACAAAATAAACATCTTCCTACCATCAATGGCACTTCTACCTTAAGATGACATTTGGAGGGGGGTGTCTTATAACACTATTTTTCTGAGTTTGGTTGTTTTCTCACAGATATTTCATTACCAAATAGATAAATCATCAGTGCACTGATGTTGGTGGGATGTCACCTAGTTTGGTAATGAAACATCTACAAAAAAAACCCAACCAAGCTCAGAGAGCACCAAGGACCCCTCAACCTTGAGCTACACATTTTCTCTCATCAGTAATATTTCTTTCATCAGCAGCACAAAATATTTAGAACTTTAGGATATCAATTTTACAGAACCTAATATAATGGCTATCAATTAAAATACTAGGGCAGAATTAATCTGCAATCATATAGAATAACTCTAGTTGATAAATTATAAAATGAACCCTAAGATCATCCAAAAGCTGATTTGAATAAAATAGTTCTCATATGTTCCTAGAGATACATACTTCATTCACTGCCTCTAGGGACCTGAGTGCCAATTACTTCTTGCTTTTTTATGGCATTATCTTATCTTTAGAGTAAGAGAGGATTTTTCCTTGCTAAAGAGCAGAGAGAAATTATGTTTAGCTGTGGTGTATGGTGAGTGTATTTATTGGAAAACACATTCTCACATTCAATGTGCTTATAAGCTTTTTTAAATAAAATTCTCCCTTAGAATAAAGTTCACTCAAACACATGCACTGTATTCATCATATTCTGAGAACTATGTTGGCCAGACAAAATCTAGAGTGTGGGTGTCAAACTAGATGAACAACTGTCATCAGCATATTCATAATACTTCAATGTTATGACAGCAACTTTCTGTGGATATTTAAAAGAAGAGGGAGAGGGTGGTGCCCTGAGGCATTATGCAAAACAGGGGCCTGAGACTCAACCTCTCATTTCCTAGTACACTGATTATAATTGACCCTGGAGGAAAGAAGGGAACCACCACAATATGATGCCCCTATATCCAATTCCACTAAGTTAGTCCAGACAGATACCATGGTTGATGATCAAAAGATCAAAAAGAGCCTGGGTGGGTGCACCATCCCAAACTCATCACACATTATCAGTAATGTAAACCCATATCAAAGCCATCTCAATACAATAACGTAGTCTGAATCCAAGTAAAAGAGGTAGGTTGGAGACTGGACAACAGTTGACCAGATTTGGCTAAAACCAATGATGGCCTTTTGAAGAAGGAATGCATCACTGCCTTTTTCAGAGCCAACAAACCACATCAAAGTTCCATTTGTCAATGCATGAATTAAATGCCTTAATCAACTGGGAGGGTCATGGATCTAGAACATAGATGGCTGTCTACTTCCTCAACATTAATAAGTTTGAACTCATCCCAGATAGCATGACAAGATTGTGCCTCCAGTCATGTTCGCACTTAGTTTTCCACCAGCAATACTCAAGAAGTCTCTTCTATGACTTCATTTTTCAAAAGATCTGCTAAAAAACAGAGGGTAAACTGCCTCACACCTATTCAAAGTTGTGGGTATTGATTAGACGTATTCATGGATTACTACAGCAATGTAAAAAAAAAAAAGCAATGTCTCCTTTGAGGCAATGACTCTTGCCTCCTGGTAGGTTCTGCAAGAGATATCTATGGAGTTTCTTGACAACCGTTCAAAAGTGGCTTGCCAATACCTTCCTTTGGAATATTATTTGATTTTTCCAGCCTAGTCAGTCAAGACTTTTTGAAGGAGTTTAATCTAACAAAAATGTTAGTGCATTTTCTAGTGCCATTTATTACAAAGCATCCCCCCACTTTTCATCATCCTGCTACAACTGGTTTTTCCATCCTTTCATAGTTCTAAGACAAGTGAAGCCAAGGCCATTTTGTATTTCTCTCTATGCTAACTGCCTGCCTTGTCCCATTGTCTCCCAGTCTCATTTTCCCAATCCAGCTAAAGAAAAGAATTTGAGCATTTGGTTAAAAGGAGAACAAAAAGTATTTGATAGACTCTGCTGAGCTCAAATAATTACCAAATCTTTTAGCTATGGTGAAACAGTATTTTCTTCTGGAGCTATTTATTGATCCATGGAGAACTGCAAGTTATTGAGGTAGATAAATAGCAGCTGACAACATGACTGGGTGAGCAGTCTCACTGCAACAGAAAATGTGTGCTTTCAGGATTCTTTAGATGGCCTTATATAACTGAAATAACTCAAAGTATACCAACCTGATTGGATCAAATTAGCCAGGCGGGTACTATGGAAGATAGATAGACCCTCAAGTCTACCAAGTCCCATTCCATGTAGATAATGACCATGTGCCTGAATCACACCAGAAACAAAGTGGTAACCAATGTAGCTCATGAAGCAAGTATGCATTTACATGGGAATACCAAGGCATGCCCATACTACCTGTGCCACTGCATTCTGGCTCTGTTGGAGCTTCTGGGAGGGCTTTCAAGGGCAGCCTCATGTATAGCACTTTGCAGTAGCCAAGCTGCAAAGTGACTAGTGAGCATGAGGAATAGCCTGAATGCCCTCCCAACTAAGGAGAGGATGCAATAGGGCACAAGATGAAAATGTGCAAAGATCCTACCATTTCATTGAGCAGAAATTGTGAGGCCTGGAATATCTCCAGATCTAGGTGGCCTCAACTCCCACAGCCATTTGGTCTTGGTAGAATTAAGTTAGATATCAATCTTCTTCCTCTGAATTCACACAGCTTCCAGGCACTGGGACAGAATTTTTAAAGGAAAGGCTGAAGATGAGACAATAGTTCTCAAAAACTATTGGGTCCGAGAACAACCTCTTGAGGAGGGCGCATCTCTTCTACTTTCACTTTTCTACGTGCTAGATTGTTGTCAGTCTTATCAAGTAGACCAGACAGGAAATGCAGACAAAGAAGCTAATTCTATTTTATTATAAAGCCATATTAATAGAATCTTGCAAATCAGAAAGTACAATTCTCCACCCATTGTCTTTGCTGCCTGACAACTTAGGGACGGTTCCCCTGAGCCTCTTGCTCCACCTGCTACGTAGCTGTGGGCCATGTTCCCTCTTATTTGATTGTCCCCTAGGTAGCATCTTTTACTTGGTCTCTTCCAAGGTCATTTACACTTATTTGTTTGTTTGTTTGTTTGTTTGTTTATCATGCTTCCAGACCACCTCTCTCCCTCAATTTCATGAGAGCAACTAAGGCAGTGGTGTCACAGTTGTGTTGACATCAGGAGTTGGCGTGGGCATGGCCAGGGTGGGCATGGCCAGCTTGACATCACTCATGTCAGGGGCATCTGTGGTGGCCCAGGTGCTCTGCCAGCGAAAAGGGACTCTTGAGCTCCATTTTCACCTGCAATGGCCTCCTGCCACCCTCTGCCAGCAAAAACAGAGTTTAGAGGGGCCAGGCATGGCCCTCCTGAGCTCTGTTTTAAGCCCCTGTCACACTGCACCAATGGATGCAAAGAGGATGTAAAACAGACAAAAAAGCTTGCCATCCGTTGGTTATCATGATGTATCCGTTCTGTACTCACTGCCTCCGTTTTGCTTCCTCTCTATCCGTCCAGCATCCGTTTATGGACGTTTCATCCACTCAGAAAGTTTTGAGCTGCTCAAAACTTTTGCACAGAAAATGTATCCAATTCGTCCATTCTGCATCCGCTAGGCATCCGCTAGGCATCCGTTCTGCATCTGTTACGCATCCGGTATATCCGCTAGGCATCCGTTCCGCATCCACGCAACTCGCATCCGCTCGGACGCAGGGAGGAAGCGGAACGGATGCGGACGGATGCAGAACGGATGCCTACCGGATGCAGCACGGAAACAAAGCATTTAAAATGGAAAAAACCTTCGCAGAGGGGACCTATCTTGGATATTAAGGATGTCTAGAGGATGCCTAGAGGATGCCTAGAGGATGCAAAGGGACACCTATACTGCCTATAAAAAGGGGGAGAAACTCACCTGCATCTCGCTTTCAGACCAGCAGACCAGCTGTGCAGACCTCTGCAGCCTTCATCTGACTCTTCCTCTTCCACAGCATCCAGTCATGTCCACCATGGATCGTAACAAAGTCCTTGTCAGGCGGAGCTCCATTCAAAATCCAGGAAAGAAATACTTAGACTCTTTAGTTTAGAGAAAAGATATCTTTTACTGAAAGTGAAGTGGTAGCAACCAAAGCATTCTGAATCTGAGAATTTAGGCGCGCAATTCACATATAGAAAATGCTGGAAATGTTCCCACCCCCAATAGTTCAACTGACACTTCCAATTAGAAGTTGTGGATATGATCATGTGGCATCTTCAGGTGATGATGAGGCCTCTGTCCGTTGACCTTGGCATAGTTTGATAATGGGTTGCAGTTGCGCAGAGAAAGAAGAAAGCTAAGCGAGAAATAGAAACCTAACTCTATTTTATGCTCCCCCCTTCCATTTATACATCAGATGAATGTAAATGGATCCCCTCCGTATTTTACTCCTAGAAGGCGTAGAGCTCCTAGGCCGCCTCCGTTAGAAGTAAAATACGGAGGGGATCCCAAAGCCTTGGGATTTTTCTTAGCTCAAGTATGGAGCCATATGGAGGAGTATGGGGAGGATTTTCCCTCAGAAGCAGCCAAAGTGAGGTGTGTTACCAGGGCTCTGGAGGGAATAGCGGCAGAGTGGATGGTGACTTTGCATAATGATAATGCTCCTCAGTTGCTGAATTATAACCTATTTATGGCTGCACTGCGGGCTAGGTTTGAGGACCCACTGGCGGAGCGCAAGGCCCGAATTAGGATGAAAACCATAAGACAGGGGTGGAGATCTGTGGCTGATTACACTCAAGAATTTAGGCAGTTAGCAGGCCATTTCCGAGGTTGGCCCCAAGAAGCTCTGATAGAACTGTTTAAAGATGGTTTAAATGAAGATGTGTACCAGAGATGCACTGCTAGAAGAGACCCCAATAACTTGCAGATGTGGTACCTGTTGGCAGAAGAAGTGGGAATTGATTTAATCCGAAGTAAACGGCGTGGGAGGTTATGGGTGGAGCAAGTTTTCCCCCTCGCGCCCTCAAGAGGCTCCTAAACCTCAGAGGGGAGGAGTGGCGGCAAGACCCAACCTCTCAGCCTGCTTTCGATGCGGGAAAGAAGGTCACCGGGCTGTGAACTGCAGAGTCAAGTTGGAGAAAAAGGGGGCGCCCAAGGAAGGAAAGAAACCTGAAAAATCCCCAGCGAAACCTCGCGAAACAGCACTAAAGACGAGAGAGACAGCAGAGGTCGCCCGTCCCGCAGCAGAAGAATCAGAAGCCCCAGTGACCCCTGAGGAGGAGGTTTCTGACTCGGAAGACGACTTCCTGGTAAGTCCAAGTGTGGGCCCTATGACCATTCCGGTGAAGTTGAGAGTACCCAATTCAGGGGTCGAAGGGGAAATGCTAGCCCTGTTAGATTCTGGGTGCACCAGGTGTATAATAAACACGGAAGTAGTGAAGAAAATGGGCCTAAAGTTAAAACCTTTGAAGATGCCCATTTCCTTTTGCCAATTAGATGGATCAGTGGCTGGAGGTTGCCCTGCACGTTATGTCACGGAACCTATAGAAATGATCATGGGAGAGCATGATGAGACTCTGCGGTTTATTGTGGTCCCTGGAATGGAGCAACCATTAATACTGGGATTTCCCTGGCTCTGGAAATGGAACCCCCAGGTTAACTGGAGAAAGGGGTTGTTGCGCATACGCACAAAGCAGCGACCGGGAGGAGGGGCCAGATCGCAGCTGAAGCCTGGGGCCCTAATTGAAATAGCTTCCACAATTACTGAGCCCATAAAAGATGAGGAGAAAATTCCTAAAGAGTATTGGGATTTAAAAGAAGTGTTCAGTGAGAGGGCCTCGGATGAGCTTCCGCCTCACCGACCAACAGACTGTGCTATTGAGATTTTGCCCGGGGTGAAACTCCCGAAACCAAAGTTGTACTCAATGACCCCACGGGAATTGAAAGAGCTAAGATTGTTTATTGATAAAAATTTGGAACGTGGTTTTATTCAACCCGCTAGACCCCGGGTAGCGGCCCCAGTGTTGTTCCGTGAAAAGAAAGATGGTTGGTGGTGGATTACAGAAATTTGAACGCTATTTCTGTGGAAAACGTGTACCCCCTTCCTTTGATGAAGGACATGTTGGCCCATTTAGCGAAGGGAAAGATCTTCACCAAGTTGGATTTGAGAGAAGCTTACTACCGGATTCGAATTAAGGAAGGGGATGAGTGGAGGACCGCTTTTAACTGCCCGATGGGATGTTTCCAATTCAACATTCTTCCTTTTGGTTTACAAGGGGCCCCAGCTGTATTCATGCAAATGATCAATCAAGTGTTACATGAACATTTATACAGGGGTTTTTTGGTTTATCTTGATGATATCCTTATCTACACAGAGACCCTGGATGAACATGTGAAGTTAGTGCGGTCGGTTTTACAGAAACTGTGTGCCACTAAGTTGTATGCTAAATTGTCAAAGTGTGAATTCCACCAGGACAAAATTGACTATTTGGGATATCGCATTTCATCTGAAGGCATAGAGATGGATCCAGAGAAGGTGCATGCCGTTCTGGAGTGGGCTCCACCACGCACCAGAAAACAACTTCAAAGCTTTTTGGGATTTGCAAATTTTTATCAGCAATTCATCCCGACGTTTGCTAAGATAGCAATGCCCATCACCAATCTCTTAAAAACAAAAGGGGAGGTGAAGCCGAGGCCAGGAAAGCTGCTGGAGTGGTCCATGGAGTGCCAAGCCGCTTTTGAAAAGCTAAAACGACTATTTGCTGCAGAACCAGTGCTGAAACACCCGGATATGGACACTCCTTTTGTGATTCAAGCTGATGCAAGTGATGTAGCTATTGGAGCAGTATTACTGCAAATCAACGAGAAAGGAACCTTACAGCCTTGTGCGTATACCTCCCGTAAACTGTCTGAAACAGAGAGAAGATGGGCCGTCTGGGAGAAAGAAGCTTTTGCAGTTCATTGGGCCTTGTTGACCTGGAGACATTTCCTGGAAGGAGCAAAACACCCGTTTGAGGTATGGACTGATCATAAGAATCTGGAAGCCTTAAAAACACCCCGGAAGCTGTCCCCTAAACAAGTTTGGTGGGCCCAGTATTTCAAGCGATTCAATTTCTCATTGAAGTACATTCCGGGCGGGAAGAATTTCATGGCGGATGCTCTCTCTAGACTACCTCAATATAATAGTATGCGTCAGGAGATGATAAGCCCAATTGTCTCAGCCAAACACCTAGCTGCCCCAGTGGTTACCAGAGCCCAAAGGAAGAACCAAGAAGTGGTTTTAGCGAATGACCTTACCGAACAATTAAAAGAAGCTTTAAAACTGGACGAATGGTTCCTGGCTCATTCAAGTGACTATATAATTAGAGATGGTTTGGCTTGGGTGGGGGCCAAGTTGTATGTGCCACAAGTATTGAGGAGCCAAATACTACAACAGGCTCATGATTCTAAAGCAGCTGGCCATTTCGGATTTGTGAAGACCTTACATCTAGTCAGGCGGCAATTCTGGTGGCCTACTTTAAAAAAGGACATTGAAATTTATGTAGCTAGCTGTCCGATTTGTGCTTCAGCAAAGAGACCTCCTGGTAAGCCAGTAGGATTGTTACAAAATGTAGCTAGACCAACGACTCCTTGGAAGGAAATCTCTATGGACTTTATAGTAGAACTACCCGAAAGTGGTGGAAACACGGTCATCTGGGTAGTGACTGATTTGTTTTCCAAACAAGTACATTGCATACCTTGTTCCAAGATTCCATCTGCTAAGACGCTGGCTAAACTATTTATATCACATATCTACAGGTTACATGGCATCCCGGAATGCATAATCTCTGACAGAGGGGTCCAGTTTACTTCAAATTTTTGGAAAGAGTTCCTGAAGTTAATAGGCTCCTCCCAGGGGCTAAGCTCTGCCCACCACCCCCAAACCAATGGGGCTTGTGAGAAGACTAACTCAGTGTTAGAACAATATCTCAGATGTTACATAAACTATCAACAAGATAACTGGTCCGAATTACTACCATTTGCTGAAGTGGCATACAACAACTCCGTACACAGCAGTACTGGATTTACTCCATTTAAAGTGGCTTCGGGACAAGATTTCGTTCCCATACCTGAACTTCCTCGTGAAAAGCCAAATATCCATTCGTTGGATAAATGGATAACTCAACTCCAACTTAACTGGCCAGTAACACGCAAAGCATTAGATGAGGCCCATCAAGCTCATAAGAAATTTGCTGACAAGAAAAGATCCCCACAGAAGGAATATAAAGTGGGCGACAAGGTTTTCCTGTCCACCAGATATCTGCAGACCACTCAAAAGTCAAAGAAGCTTGGTCCTAAATACGTTGGTCCATTCACAATTGAACGGATTATAAATCCTGTAACGGTCCAGCTGAGCTTACCAAAAACTCTTCGACGAATTCATCCGGTTTTCCATGTTAGTTTACTAAAACCTGAGCGTACTTCTGACCTAAGGCCCATTCAGACTGACTCTCCCATACCAATATTGATTGAAGGCGAACAACATTTTGAAGTTAAAGAAATTCTGGATTCTCGCAAATGGAGGGGTCGACTCCAGTATCTTGTAGCCTGGAAACATTTCCCTTCTTCACAAGCCGAATGGGTTAATGAGACCGACGTTAACGCCCCTAAGTTGATCAAAGCATTTCGTTCCAAGTATCCTGATAAGCCTTAGAAGTGTATTGTTTTGAAATTGTTTAATGATTAATAATTGTCTTTATATTCTCTCCTCTCTCTCTCTTCTAGGACTTCTAGGACTGATGATTTCCCTTTTTCTAGGAGGGCCGAATGTCAGTCTTCAAGATCTTCTGCTATTGCTTTGCATCTTTTCGACTGCCATGAGTAACGGGGGTGGGGGGTGGAAAAGGGAGGTAGGAATAGCTGGGGAAGTGAGCTGGAGGAGTTACATTCATCTGATGTATAAATGGAAGGGGGGAGCATAAAATAGAGTTAGGTTTCTATTTCTCGCTTAGCTTTCTTCTTTCTCTGCGCAACTGCAACCCGTTATCAAACTATGCCAAGGTCAACGGACAGAGGCCTCATCATCACCTGAAGATGCCACATGATCATATCCACAACTTCTAATGGGAAGTGTCAGTTGAACTATTGGGGGTGGGAACATTTATACATCAGACGAATGTATATGGATCCCCTTTTGGCAGCCACCATCCTTCTGCGACAGTGCGAAGCCATCTACAGGCTCTGTGAACTCTACTACGGGAAGAAAAAGAGGCAGCCAAGAAGTGTCTGGGTCCGAAGATGGATCGGGAGAAGAGCAGAGTACGGACTGTACAACAAGCTGATGGTGGAGCTCAGGAACGAAGACACTTGGGCATTCCAGAACTTCATGAGAATGCCTCCAGCCATGTTTGACGAAGTTGTGCAGCGGCTGACACCCAGGTTGACCAAGGCAAACACCAACTTCCGGCCCAGCCTGGAACCTAGGCTCAAGGTGGCACTCACTCTGTGCCACCTGGCCTCAGGGACCACCTACAGGAGCATGCAGTATGGCTGGAGGGTGCCACACAACACCATCAGCGTTGTGGTCAGAGAAGTGGTGCAGGCCATCATCGAAGAATACCTGGAAGAGCTCCTCCAGTGCCCCTCCACTGAAGAAGGATGGAAGAAAGTTGCAGAGCAGTGGTATCAGAGGTGGAACTTCCCACACCGTTGGAGCCATAGATGGCAAGCACGTGGCCTGCAAAGCTCCAGCCAACTCAGGGTCCAATTATTTCAACTACAAGGGCTTCTTCAGCATCATCCTCTTTGCCATGGTTGATGCTGACTACAAGTTCATGTACATCGATGCTTCAGGCAATGGCTCATCTTCAGATGCCCAGGTATACAACGCCAGTCACCTCAAGGAGGGGCTGAAAGGCAACCTCATCATGGGCTTCCCAGATCCAGACCCCCTGCCCAACGACACGCAAGATGTGCCCTACTTCATCATGGGGGATGACGCCTTCTCCCTCAGAACCTACCTCATGAAGCCCTACACTTCCAGACTCCTCACCCATGAAGAGAGGATCTTCAACTACAGGCTGTCCAGGGCAAGGC
>BLBF01000005.1:4569311-4610629 GCA_015471245.1 Laticauda colubrina
AGACCGTGAGGAGGATTGTGGAAGCTTGCTGCATCCTGCACAATCTCATGCGCACCCGCTACCCAGTCTTGCAGAACAGGCTCGTGGACCTCCAACAAGGCAATGGGGACATGGAGCCTGGGGAATGGAGGCAAGGGCGAAACCTGATAGACACTGTGGATGTACCAGGCCCCAACAGAGCCTCACGTGAAGGGAATAAGCAGCGCAACCTCCTGAAACACTGGTGCAACTCCCCAGCTGGAGCAGTGGAGTGGCAAGACAGGATGATAGATGCTTAATGGATGCTTCCTTCAGCCTGTCTCATCACACTGATGAGATTTGGCCATGTATGTTGGGTGGGCCTACAATGAACAGGGTGTTTAATAAAGAGTTGTGTTTGTGTTGACATGTGTGGATGATTATTTCATTGTTATTGATAATAAAGGGTCATAGGTGTGTCACCTGGAAGGTTGGACCATACAGTCCCACTATGCTTACACTGGAGATTTATCTATCCCCACAGCTATCTCAACCCATCCCACAGCTATCTCAACCCATCCCACAGCTATCTCAACCCATCCCATAGCTATCGTAACCCATCCCAAAGGTATCCCAGCCCATCCCACAGCTATTACCCATCCCACAGGTATCCCTGCCCACCCCATTGCTATCTTAACCCATCCCACAAGCATGCAAAGGCTTAAACCAATTCTAAAAGTTTCCACCAAGACTTTATTAAAAAAAAGAAATGAAGCAAGTGTGTGAATCAAAGATAAACTTTATTGAACAACAAGCTGTAAAAGAAAAATGACCCAAGTCAAGTGTCCAAATAAAGTCCACAGGTAGCCAGCCAGCCAGTCTCTGGCACTCCTCTTGGTCACTCGGAGGTGTGCCCAGTCTCAGGGGTGAAGGGTCCAGGTGCTGTGGAGGTGGGTGCTGCTGCAGTGCTGGTCTGAAGCACCACTGGGGTGCCTGGCCCCGAGAGGACAACAGGTGATGGTGTGTTGAGAAAGCTCTCGGACAGCTGGCTCAGACCCGTGATGCTGAGAGGTCCTTCCTCCATGCCATGGGGTGTCAGCCCCAGTACTGATGACAGATGTATTGAGGCCGGGCTTGGCTATGGGGTGGAGGAAGGAGTAGTGTAGTGAGGCTGTCTGGTCTGCAGCTGGGTGAGGACTGGCGTGGGTGGCATCGGTGGCGTGGGTGGCATCGCTGTCGGTGGCATCATTGGCGTGGGTGACATCGGTGGCATCAGTGGAACCAGTGGCAACGGTGTCGCCCAATGACTCTGTACCTGGACTGAGAAGGGCTGCTTCCTGTGCTGCTGGACCTCCTGGTCGGTAGCCCTGGTAGGTGAGGGCCTGTGGGAAGCCTTGGAACGGGAGGGACATCACCTGGGGTGGAGGAGCAGACCTGGACTGGGTGGGAGCAGGTTCCTCTGGGTCTGGAGGGTTGTGAAGCAGATTGGTGATCCGGTCCTTCATCACCTGGTACTGGGGTTCCGCCATGTCCCTGAGAGTCTGGTTGACATAGGTAAGGAAGGGTTTGTGGTTGAAGGATGAGGAGTCGGTGTGGACCAGCTGAGAGAGGAGATCTATGCTGCTCCGGATGGTGTCCCTGATCTCCAGGAGGACAGTGTGGCTCTGCCCCTCCTACTGTCTGGCTCTCTGCCTTTCTGTGGAGGTGGAGCTGGGGGGGGTGGATGCGGCTACGGCTGTGGTGGACGTGCCGTCTCCTTTCTCCCACCGCACCAGGGAGTCCTCCACACGCTCCACCACGGTTACAACACCTGTCCGCGGGTTCTCCGCCATGGCACGCTCCACAGAAACCTGCCTGGAGGCAGGGACTGACTCTCGGCCAGAAGAGGACTGGCTCTCAGCAGGCTGCCGGAGAGAGAGGGTAGTGAGAGGGGCTCCTGGTGCTCCTCAGTGGTGGATCTCACCCTCCAGGAAGCTGCACCTGGCCATGACATAGGTCTCTCTGTCCGTCAGCTTAACCCTGGCCTGGCCAGATTTCTTCAGGTGCAGCTTCCTGTACCAGGTGTGCATGTGTTTCCACCAGCCGAGGAGCACCTCCGAAGTGTAGCCCATACTCTCTGCCTTCTCTCTCCAAGCAGCCTGCTTCCTTTTGGTGTCCCTGTACAACCGGTGTCCCTTCCGCCACAGATAGTCATTCTCTCTCAGCCACTCCAGCACCTCATCCTCGTGTTCCTCCTCAATGGAGTATTGCCTCCTCTCCCGTTGTCGCATAGCCCTCTTCCTCCCTTTGGCAGGACCAGATGGGCCCTCATCAGAGGGGCTCCCAGGTAGTAGGGGCTGCTCCTCCACACCACCAGCAGCAGCAGCACCAGCAGGATCATCATCATCATCATCATCATCATCATCATCATCATCACCAGCAGGATCATAATCATCATCAGCAGCAGCAGTAGCAGCAGCAGCAGCAGCAGGATCTTCATCATCATCATCATCAGCAGCAGCAGCAGCAGCAGCACCAGCAGGATCAGCAGCAGCACCAGCAGCACCAGCAGGACCAGGATTAGCAGCAGCAGAGTAAGCACCAGCAGCGCCAGCAAGACCAGGAGCACGAGCAGGACCAGGAGCACGAGCAGTATGAGCAGTACGAGCAAGACCAGGAGCACGAGCAGTATGAGCAGTACGAGCAAGTCCAGGAGCACGAGCAGGACCAGCAGGACCAGCAGGACCAGGAGCAGCTTCAGCAGAGTAAGCACCAGCAGAAGCACCACCTCCAGAAGCAGCTTCAGCAGAGTAAGCACCAGCAGAAGCACCACCGCCAGGAGCAGCTTCAGCAAAAGCTCCAGCACCAGAAGAGCGAGCCCAAGCAGCAGAAGCCCCAGCAGAAGCAGAGTCAGGGACAGGGAGAGGGAGGGTGGCCCTGTCCCTCTTGCCAGGGATGGCGGCAGGTTACTGAGGCTTTCGCTTCTTCCCCATGGTTGTGGGGTTGCTGGCTGGCAGGGAGGCTGGCAGGGAGGCTTGCAGGCACCAAGGCTGGCAGGAAGGCTGGCACCAAGGCTGGCAGGAAGGCTGGCAGGCAGGCACCAAGGCTGGCAGGCAGGCAGGCTGGCAGGCAGGCAGGCACTAAGGCTGGCAGGAAGCCTGGCAGGAAGGCTGGCAGGCTGGCAGGCAGCAAGGCTGGCAGGCAGACTGGCTGGCAGGGAGGCTGGAAGGCAGGCTGGCAGCAAGGCTGGCAGCAAGGCTGGCAGGCAGGCAGAGAGCAAGGCTGGCAGGGAGGCTGGCCAGGAGGCTTGGAGGAAGGCTGGCAGCAGGGCTGGCAGCAAGGCATGCAGGCAGGGCAGGCAAGGACTCGATGTATCCGGCAGCAGGTCTTTCCTCCGAATGCTGGCCATGTGCGATCTGCTTCCCTTTATATCCACGTGGCTTAAGGAATGCATCCCCCCTGCATGTGCAATTAACGCTCGGCATCCGTTTGGCTTCCGCTGTGCATCCGCTAGGCTTCCGCTCTGCATCCGCTTCATCCACTGTGCATCCGCTCTGCATCCGCTGTATGTGTCCGGGTCCGCTTTGCTGAGGTCCCCCGGAAGCCTAGTGGATGTGCCATCTGCTCCCATCCGCTTCCATCCGCTGGGCTTCCGTTCCGCATCCGCTTTCCATCCGCCCTGCGTCCTCCCGCATCCATTCCTTTCTGTGTTATCCGCTCCGGTTATGCAAATTTTTGCCCCTTTTGAGAGCGGATAACAACGGATGGAACATTTTGCTCGTCCATTGTGTCCTTTTTACTAACATTTTGCATCCGTTGGGCAGTGTGACAGGGCCTTTAACTGGCAGAGGCACTGTGGGCCAGTCATTTGCTTTTTTCCAGGGTGGCCTCACAGACCAGATCTAAGCACCCTGCAGGCTGGATCTGGCTGACAGTCCTTGAGTTTGACACCCCTGAACTAAGGCTCAGCCAAACCATTCACCAGCTCCTCTGGGAAAAGCCCAAGCTCTCTCTGGAAACAGGCCCTATCAGCCTGTAGAGAAGATTGACACCACCGAGCCAAAAGAATCTTGTCTGTGCAAAGTTGCTGTTTCCTGAGTGGACATCCTGAGGGTGCAGAACTGCAGGCAGCCTTGGTACCCATTTTTACCTAGTTCCAAAAAGCCTGTGGTAATCACATTAGTGGAAGAATAGTACATCCTCTCCTGTGATGTTAAGGTAAAAAATACTGACAATGATAGCAGAAGGCCACAAATAGGCCAAATTTTAAAAGAGCAGGGGGACTTGAACTACTCCCTCAACTGATAGGAAAGAATACAGCCTTCAAGCCTCCTCTTGTGTTTATAATGATTGTGTCCACTTTTTGACAATCTCCACTACTCTGTCCTTCATCAACATTGTTACCTCAGTCCCCCATGCTACTGCTTGAGTAGTGTCAGCTGTTTTGAAAGTATCACTTCAATAACCTTCTCCAGCTTAGTTCACTTCCTACCAAAAGACTGTGCTAGCATGATTCCTCAGCCAAATTGTACAGGATCTGTTTTAGAAGGTATACCTGTTATCAGAAGATGAACTTGCATCCTAGGATGCTGTCTACCATTTCAGTAGAGCCTTTGTGAACCCAAATGTATCTTGGAAATAGATGCTATAGGCTGGTCCTTTGCTTTGAATTATGGATAGAATGAGGATGATTTAAATTCAGGTGGGTTGGAACTTGGCACTACATAACCCACTTTTAAGTTTCTTTTTTCTCTCCAAGGTATATTCAAGATCTGTGGTCATTGTCATCCCATCATTGCCACAAAAGCAATCTTTCCAATGCAGAACTGCATACAATTGCCACCTATACAGTGCAGAAATGTCAATTAGCATTTTCCTCCTGTAGTGTTTGTGTGTGTGTGTAGAGATTAAGAGGATCAAAACTTACCACAATATCTAAGCATCCCTATTGAATCTACTCCGTCCACATGCCTCTCCCATCCCCATCCTAGTTACTTCTTTAAAAAGTTTGGAGTCTCTGCAGAGTTTTCTTCTTGGGTGATGGAACGTGTCTTTCACAGGAAAAGAACAGAATGTACTTTGTTAACAGGCTGACAGAATTGATCACTGCTTTAATTAAAATCTTTTCAGTGAGTGACCTTAGGCTCTCACACTGATACTAATGCATCACAAACGAATCCTTGCTAGCAGAGAGGATCCTGACTCCCAAATACGAAGGGGCTAAACTAGGTTGATATTATGCCATCCGAAGCCGCTGCTTCTTGTCACACTGCATGTTATTGTTTACTCTGACATCCTCTCTTTTGACATCCAATCCTCCTGTGACTCAGACTTGATTCTGTACAGATATATTTGTATGACATCTGAGTTACTCAGGCTGCCTGAGAAAATCATGTTTTGCTGTAGAGCTAATCAATGATCTCAATAATTACTGCCTTTTCCTGGGCTGCTTCAGAAGACAGTTTTCTTTTCTAACACTGACACAGCTAACTGTGAGGGTGCTCTGCCCCAAGTGTCTTGTGATATCCCATCGATGTCACTTCAGCCTTTTTACTTTCATTTTCCCAGGCATCGCATCAATTGCCTTCTTTGTATTAATGGCTGAAATCATTCACTTCACTGTGTCTTCAATCTATCCTCAAATCCCCCGACACTTAGCCAAAATGCAAACTGATCTAAAGAGAACCCAAAGTTCTCTGCAGGGATGAGTCACCTTAGGAAACTTCCATTAAATGTGTTTGCCAGGCATCTGTAGCCTATTAGAGCAGCTAAAAATCTTGATCCTTTTACTTGCACCTGCTCTTCCTATTTCTAACTGTTGTTTCAAGCAACCAGCATCTCTTTGAAGCTGAAAGGATCTTCATTTGCTTTTCTACTATAACATGAGTCAGTCATCCCATTAGCTTGTTCTTTTTGTGAAACAATAAACACTGGAATTATATAAATTAATTGCCTCTGTCAATGAGATTTGAAGAGAATAGTCAGAAGGAAATCAGTTTGAACTTCAGAATGGAAGGTGTGAAAAATATGGAGCTTTTTCAGGAATAATTCGTAATCTAGGTTCTCTTTGATAATGCTCAGAGATAAGCAAACTACCTTCTGTGTTATATCTGACACTAAATCTTATAAGCCCAGTCACTGTAATAAATGGGTTTTGATTATGGGTGTTATCACACACAAAATATTTTTGGTAATCCATCATCTCTGCGCAGATTGGCAACCTTTATTTTCATAAAGAAAAAGGTAAGGTTAGAAGTTTTTTGAAAGAAAGAAAGAAACTCATAAAAATCTTGTAAATAGTATCTGCAATGAATGTAGAGTATCAAGCTGTATCACAGCAAACCAAAAGAATTAATATAATTTAAATCTTAGTCTACAGATGCTTCCAAGCAAAGCTTTTATTTTGCAACCTTTCTGTCTCTATTTTAAGAAAGTTGAAACATTGCCATATTCCATCTGTATTTTCCCAACACTTCTGTATCTTTTTTTTTAATGTTTACACACAGAGAGACACACATAATTATGATGGAAAAGAATGTTAAAGCAGCATTATGGAACTCTCAGACTAAATTGATTTGGACCTGATTGTAGCTTGAAATCAGAAAGAAAATATTTCTCATTAGAAATAACAATTATGTTTTGCTTGGTAGTTTTTGGTTTTGTTTTGAAAGGCTGGTGTTGCATTTTCCTCATACTTCTGTTTAACTATATCTGTGAACTGGTTCTACTGAGAACTACTGTCAGTGATCAGTATGCATATATAGATATTTTTTATATCTTCATACTTCTGTTGAGATGCACAAAAACACTCAGCCCACACATAAAATTAAATAGCAGTTTCAGCAATTATAAAGAATTAAAATTTAAAGGAAACTTGGAATCATCCACTTTACTAAATATATTTTCTGCCATGGTTCTGTATTGTTCAAAGGCACCTTGAAAGATGAAATTCTTGAAAATCCACCTACTTTCTCTAGTTTCAGAATGCACGTATTTTCTTTTGTTGTGCTTGACTTTCCATCATAGGGCTACAAATACAGGCAGGCCATGATTTGTATGCATTGAAAAGTAAGCTCAGCACAAATATATTTCAACATCATTTGCTGCTCTCCTAGCTGCCCTTATTGAGATTATCTGGATCAGGGGTGTCAAACTCAAGGCCCGGGGACCAGATCCGGCCCATGGGGTGGGTGATTAGATCTGGCCCTCAGGGCCACCCTGGAAACTGCGAAAGACTGGCCTGCGGTGCCTCTGCCAGCAAAAACAGAACTCGTGTGGGCTGCACACAGCCCTCTTGAGCTCTGTTTTCATTGGCAGAGGGTTACTTACAGGAGGCCGTTGCAGCTGAAAACAAAGCTCAGGAGCCTGTTTTCTCTGGCAGAGGGCTTGGGCCACCAAAGGCACCCCGACACAAGTAATATCTGACCACATCCACTCTGGCCATGCCCACTCTGGCCCTCCAAGGTAAAATACAATCCTGATGCGGCCTTCAATGAAATCGAGTTTGACACCCCTGATCTAGATCCTGCAGGCAGAATGTTAAGTAACTATTCCCTTGCTTTCAACATATTATTTAGATATCTGGATGTGTCAGATTAAAGAACAAGAAGTAATGAATATAATAATATAGATTTGGTAAAAGCGAAGTTTGTGCAGATAGAAGTGGATCTAATGTGAATAGTATACAGTGGTTTTATTTTACATACCCACATTCCCCTTTTCATGCTTTTAATTATTTTGGCTTATTGTTCGTTATCCTTTTTTGCACTTTGCATAACACTGCTTATCCCAAGAGGACACAGTGTAATTGGTGTACATGGATGTAAGTTGCACAATTTTTATTTTATCAGAGTCCACCTTTGTTGATTTGTTGCTACTTTAGATTTCTTCAAGTTGGTTTCCAGAAAAATAAATATGTTAACATAACCTTCCCCAACTTATATTCTTCAGATGTGATGGATTATAGTCTTCCTCCTTCTCCATCACCAGCCTGACAATTGTATTATGAAAGCTTTATTCCTACTTATAATAAGAGCATGAGATTGGAATAGCCTGTGTTACCATAATAAGATAAAAAGAATTTAAATTAGGTAGAGTCACACATGTATTTAATGAAAATAAGCACCTATTAATATGGATCACAGCAGTGGTGGGATTCAACATTTTTTACTATCCATTCTGTGGGCGTGGCAGGGAAAGGATACTATAAAATCTCCATTCCCTCCCCACTCCTGGGGGAAAGTTACTTCAAAATCCTATTCCCTTCCCACCACACTAACCTGTTTTCCAGCTCCGTTCTCCTCTGCAGGGCAACCAAAGAAGACCCAGCCAATCAGCTGGGACTCAGGAGGCAAAGAATAGATCAGGGTGGGGCCAGTCAGAGTATTGTATAGTATACTATAGTATAGTATTTGCGGGTTCTCCAAACTACTCAACATTTCTGCTACTGGCTCTCCAGAACTGATCAGAACCTGCTGAATACCACCTCTGGATCACAATTATTCTCCAAAACATTTGGAGGGCACTCATCTGGGACATGTTGGCTGACTGGCCTACTAATAACATATGTACTAAGGAAGCCTTGGAAAAGATGATATTAATTGCCTAATCAGAGCAGAGTCTGACCATCCCTTTACTTCTCCAAATCTGCTCTTTGCCTGGGAACAATAAGACGATTAATTCTGAAACACATGTGTCAAAACTCTGAGATTTTCATTAATAAGCCAAAACACAACCATTGACATTGATTGATTGATTTCTAGAGCCTCTCAGTCAAAATATGACTCTAATTTGAGAGTGTGGGAAATGGTTTTTCTAATAGCAATAGCACTTAGACTTATATACTGCTTCCTGTAGTGTCCCCCAACAATCTGGGTCTTCATTTTACCGACCTCAGAAGGATGGAAGGCTGAGTCAACATTGAGACAGGATTGAACTACTGGCAATTGCCAAAATTATCCTGCAATACTCTATTCTATCCACTGTGCCACCGTGGGTATTTAATACCAGAACATATCAGAAATCTAGCGGTGGCAGGCAAGGATGAGTAGAGAAGCAGAAGCCCATTTGTGGTTTCAGTTAATCTCTCCTTGTGGTTGGCGTGATCCTTAGAGGTGCTCGAATCCTGGAGAGATTTGTGTCGGTGTGGGGAATACTCTAGCTGCAGTGTGGGAAGGCAACCCCCCAGCAGCGAAGAGGAGCCCTCCAGAGCCCAACGAGCAAGAGATAGCCTCCTGTCAATGGAGGCTCCGAAGTCCAGACTGTCACCAATACCAAAAAGTGAGTAAGTGACAGCTTGTGAGATCATTTGAAAGACGTGTGGCAAAGGGAGCTTAGCGGTGGAGAGGAAGATCAGCAAGTTATAATCTTCTGAACAAGTGACACTTGAAAGCCTGAAAGAAAGTGGCTAAAAAGGGGAAGGAGAGGACCGCGGGCAAAAGGACTTGGCGGATTGAAGTGAAATGTGGACTGCAACGAACGAAAAGGAAATCTATGTTATTGCCTTAGAAAACTCCAAGATCGAGGGTGATTTGGAATTCCTTGATTAATTGACTATTAAGCAGATAGATTCTTTTGGACAAACCTTATTGAAGCGATGATGGGAAGAGGATTGAGGCAAACTGAAAGGGACAGCTCGGCACCAGATGGAATAGGACACTTGGAAGTCTCGGAGATACAGCAACAACATATTTAACTATATTTATTTAATAGACTTCTCAATAGACCCTTGGGGAAATTTTGCCTTAATCAAAGAGGTGGTGGTACGAGGAAGAAATTAAAATTGAACTTTAAAAAAAGGGGGAGAGAGGTGGACTGGAAGATTTAGAAGAGTGACTGATTGACTGTAGCCATTATTCAGCATTTTCTACTTCCCCACTTCCGGTACGTTTGAGGAGAAAAAAAAAATCTCTACCAGAGACAAAGAACCAAAGACAGACTTTGAAATCTTTTTTCCTTTTTTCTATTGCTTTTTTCCTTTTCATATAAATTTGCCTAATTCTTCTTTTGTATAGAAGTTGTATAGAAATTGAATATAAAACTCATAAAATTACTTATTTGATTTAGATTTAAGATTTGGAAAAAATATAGATAGGTAGATTAATTAATTATACATAGGTTAATTCTAACATAGAGGTCATAATATTGAATGGTAATTTGGGATAACATAATTAATATAATCCAACAACAGAAACAAATATTAAAAGAAATGACCTCAACAACTACCACAGCCCTGAAAACCGGCAGGAAGGCTACTACAACACTAACAACTACATTGGCAACAGCTTTGCCTATGGCTCAAAAAACTATAGAAGAAGCATTACCAGTAGAAAAACAATCCAATATCTCAAATGTTAATATTCAATTAATTTTACTAATGCTACAAGAATCGATGGAGAAACTACAAGAAACAATGATAAAAAACCACAATGAAACAAGAGCAGATATTAATGAAATAAAGGAGGAGATGGGGAAATTGAAATTAGAAATGAAAGCGGACATCTCCAAAGTAGAACATAAAACTGGAATACTTCAACAGGCCCTGGAGAAAAATGAAGCAACAATAAAAGAAGTAGAGAAAAGGACTGAACGAACCGAAAGGAAACTTGAAAGGGTAGACGAGGAATTAAAAAATGTAAGCAAAGAAATGGAAGACTCGTTGGTCTATCTAGAGATGGACAAGGTGACTACATACCTGAGATTTCAGAATGTAGAGGAATCCAAGGAAGAAGACCTAGAACAACTGATGGTGGAAATACTGGCTGGATTATTAGATAAAAATAAAGACTATATTTTAAGAGAGTTTGACGAAGTCTATAGGGTCAGTACCAACTATGCGAGATACCACAAATGCCCGAGAGAAGTCCATATACGTTTTACAAGAAGGAGTGTTCGCGATATTATATTTAGGATGTTCAGGGATGGAACAATTATGTATAAAGGTAAAGAAATTTTGATTCTCAAGCAAGTCCCAAGAAGAGTAAGAGAAACAAGACGAGATTACAAATTTTTAGCTGCTTACTTAAATCAAAAAAGAATTGTATTCAAATGGTTAATCCCAGAGGGGATGTTAGTTTCATGGTAAGAAAGGAAAAATAAAATTGATACTATAGAAAGAGCCCAAGAATTCTATGAACAACTAGTTAGTTCAGAAGATTTAAGTAGTAAAGAGGAATTGGAAATAAACCTACAAGAAGACCAAAACTACTACAGAAACAAAAAAGAAGGAACTTTAAGCCAGCAAACACTAGGAGAGACCAGAGTTATCACGAGACAAAGAGCGAAACAGAATTAAGTAAATGGAAGAAGAAAAGAAACTTCTATCAATTAACATAAATGGTCTAAATTCGATGTTAAAAAGAAAAAGGATATTAACAAAACTAATTAAACGAGATGCTGATATAATATGCTTACAAGAAACCCACATAAGGAAAGAAGACGAAAGATATTTAAACTGCCCGAAATTAGAGAAGTTATTGACTGCACCAGCAGATACAGGAAAAAAGAAAGGAATCGCAATATATGTTAAAGAGGATTTGAAATCAGAATTAAGGCCCGGTCCCACTGGCCGACAGATGCAAAACGTATGCATAAAGGACACAGCGGATGAGCAAAATTTCGGGGGTGGCTCCATCCGTTGTCATCCACTCCAAAAAGTGGGGAAAATCTGCATAAACAGAACGGAAAAGAATGGATGTGGGTAGTATGTAGCGGGGATGTTAAACGGATGTTCATAGGAAGCCTAGCGGATAAAGCAGATGGAAGTGGATGACACCTCTGAAGGGATTTCGGGGGAGAATTGCGAAGCGGATGCATAGCGGATGAAGCGGATGCATCACATATGCCTAAAAGAACGAAAGGGGATGCCGCATGGATGTATATTGGATGCAAACCATTTACTGCGTGTTCTTTCTATTTCCGTGCTACTAACGCTGTGTAGACATTCCGTGTACCTTTTGTTTCCTCCCTCTTTCCGTTTTCAGCTGCAGCGGATGTGAGTTGCGAGGATGCCCAGAGGATGCAGAGAGGATACAGCAGACGTTTAATGGATGATAAACAGACATAGAACGTTTGTTGCTCGTATGTTACGGATTTACATAGTACACGGTGGAAAGTTCATCTGTTCACAAAGTTTTGTGCAGCTCAAAATTTCTTGCACGGATGAAAACGCAGTGGACAGATGCTCAACGGATAGAGCGTATGAAACACATATGCAATGAGTACACAACAGATGCATAGCATTTTGCAACAGATGGCAAGCTTTTTTTAATGTTTTACATCCTCTTTGCATCCGTAAGTGCAGTGGGACAGGGCCTTTAGTATGGTCAGACCCTGAAGGAAGAACTTTGGTTCTACAGATCTGGATTAATGATATCTCAATTTTGTTAGTTGTAATTTATGCCCCAAATGAAGATCAGAAAGAATTTTTCAAACACCTATAGTGAAAAATAATAGGATTTGAAAAAAGGAATATCTGTATTATAGGAGATTTTAACTCTATTGCTGATTATCAGAAAGACCATAGCAAAGGGGGGAAGAATAAAAAAGGGAAAAGAGAGTTCCCTAAGATATGTAAGGAAATGATGAAAGAATTAAATTTGGTGGATTTATGGAGAAAACCATATCCCGAAAAAAAACACAATTTACATTTTATTCTAATCCACGTCAAATATGGACATGAATCGATATGACATGGATGAATGGGGAAATAGCAAATTAAATAAAAGAAATTGAAATATTACCGAATGAATGGGCAGACCATAATCCAATTCAGATAATATGGAAAGGCAGGAAGAAACCAAAGAAAAGATGGACACTAAATACTCAATTAATAAGAGAAAAAGAATATACTGATAAACTTAAGGAGGAATTAAATTATTTTTTAAAAGAAAATAACAATGGCATAACTACGAAACAAAACATTTGGGATACAATGAAGGCAGTAATAAGAGGTATAACAATTTATTACAATGCCAAGAGGAATAAAGAAAAACATGCTCAACAAAATAAATTGCAACAACAAATTAAGGAATTAGAAATGCAATTACAGAAGACCCCAAAGAATTCAATATTGCAAAATCAGATAATAATAGCTTAACACAAATTGAATTAAACTGAACAAGAGAAAATGATTATAAATTTGAATATGACTTAACAAACCTACTTTGAGATTGCTAATAAGCCAGGAAGATGGTTAGCTTATAAATTTAAAAAAAAGAGAGAAAAGAGACTGATATATCAATTAATAGAAAGAACCAAAAAAAAAAGAAAAGAAATTGTACATAAATACTTTGAAGAGTTGTATAAAAAGGAAGAAATAAACAAGGACAGAATAAGAAATTATTTAGATGAAATTAAAGATAAAGAAATTGAGGAAGAAATGATAGAATCACTTAACAAAGATATATCTTGGTCTGAACTGAAATTGGCAATAGAGAACCAAAAAAATAATAAAGCCCTGGGCCCAGATGGGATTCCGGGAGAGCTATATAAAATAATTGCAGAACAAATTGGACCTTTTATGATGGAAAATTTTAATGATGTATTATTGGCAGCCAAGATGCTGGACTCATGGAGGGGAGCACTGATTTCGTTGATCCCGAAGGAGGAATCTGAACCCAGATATATTAATAATTATAGGCTGATTTCATTATTAAATACTGATTATAAAATATTTACCTCCATTATAGCTAATAGACTAAAAAGAATGTTAAATTTATATATACATGAAGATCAAAATAGATTCCTCTTGACGAGACAGATTAGTTATTACTCAAGAACAGTATTAGATATTTTAGAATTTTATGAAGCCCACCCCAAGAAACAAATCGCACTTATGTTCTTAGATGCTGAAAAGGCCTTTGATAATTTAAATTGGCAATTTTTAACACAAAAAATATATAATATGAAATTAGGCACCAAATTTGAAAATATTATAACAACCATTTATGATACACAACAGGCCAATATTATAGTAAATGGGGAATATACCCGCCCAATAAAAATAGAAAAGGGAGTCACACAAGGTTGCCCGCTCTCACCCCTACTCTTCATATTCTCATTAGAAACACTATTAATAAGAATTAGACAGAATTCAGAGATAAAAGGATTAAAGGTTAAAACAGAAGAATACAAATTGCAAGCATTTGCTGACGATATGGGTTTTTTTTATTGAGGAACCAATTGAAAGAGGACAAAAATTGATTAATGAATTAGAACAATTTGGAGCAGTAGCAGGACTCAAAATTAATAAGAAAAAAACAAAATTAATGACTAAAAATTTAACAGAAAAAAAAGAAAAAAGAATGAGAAGAAGTTATGGGAATACAAGTGACAAAGAAAGTTAAATATTTAGGAATATGGTTGACAGTGCCTTCTTTAAGTAAGGCACTTAAAGAAAACAATTATGATTAGCTGTTGCTACAGGTAAAGAAGGGTTTAGAATTATGGGGCAGACTGCAACTCTCATTATTGGGCAGAATTGCTACCATCAAAATGAATATTCTCCCAAAATTCTTATATTTGTTTCAGATGATTCCAATTAAATTGCACAATTTTTTTTTTTTGAAGAACTTAATAAAATTACCGCTAAATTTATTTGGCAAGGGAAAAAACCCAGAATAAATTTAAAAGCAATGCAGGATATGAAGAGCAGGGGAGGGTTGGCACTTCCAAATTGGGAATTGTATTATATAGCTGCCACCCTAGTATGGTTAAAAGATTGGGTGAATTTAAATAATGAGAGAATTTTATTCTTAAAAGGCCATGATTTACAAAGGGGGTGGCACGCCTTTTTATGGGATGTAGGAAAAGTTAATCAGAAATATTTCCACATGAGAGATTCATTATTAATTAATTGGAAAAAAATATGCAAAAAACACTACTTAAAAGTACCGATCTGGCTATCAACAATGGAGGCGATGATTCACCCAAACAATTTGGATATTTCTAGAATGATGAAATACAAAGATTTATTGATTATACAAGGAAATTTGAAGTCACGTCAAGAACTCCAAGAGCGGGGATTTAAAATAGATCAGTGGGTATACCTACAAATTCATAATAGATATAAACAGGATAGGAAAGAATTTGGAATTAGCAATAAACCCCAACAACTAGATAAAATTTTATTGAGACCAGGAAAAAAGAATATAACTAAATTTTATAATTGTTTATTAGAAGTAGAATTAGAAGAAGAAACAGTAAAAGGGAATATGATAGCCTGGAGTAGGAATGTAGGACGTAACATCACCCTAGTAGAATGGGAAAAAGTCTGGGGAAGAAATAATAAGATTACAAAATTGGCAGCATACAAAGAAAACACATATAAATTGTTTTATAGATGGCATCTTCCCCCTTCGAGATTGGTGAAAATGTGCCCTAAAATGAGTCCAAAATGCTGGAAATGTAAAAAGAAAGAGGGAACCTTTTTTCACATGTGGTGGTCATGTATAGAAGCCCAAAAATACTGGAAGATAATTAGAAATTGGCTGGAAAATATCACAAAAGAACAGATCGAGTATAAACCAGAGTCCTTTCTGTTAGGGATTTTTGATAAGCAAATATCAAAAAAAACCAAAATACATTACAATACATATACTAACAGCAGCCAGATTGGCTTTTGCACAATGTGGGAAGCATCTTCACATACCTACAAAGGAGATTGTTCTGTCCGGAAAAACACGAGGTAGACCCGGTTCCAACAACAAAGTCTTTATTTCAAGTACAGTTGCAAAACGGAATATTGGCTCAAGCTGCGGCAGCCTTTTTATAGTATTTTCTCTGCCGGCTTGTAAACAATGACAGATATTTGATATTTGCCGCCTTTGAGCAGCTATGTGAATTGGTTCTTTTTAAACCAATCCCCATTCAAAATATTTGACCAATCAGAACCTTGCATTTAGCAGTCTACTATTTTATATACAGAACACCCCTCCCCTCCTGGTTTAGTCCTACGTGGTGACATAGTCATGCAGGTAGGTGGGGCTTCTTTTGACCCCACTGGACTTGCGCGGTTCATTCCTGTTGAAGACTTTGACCGGTTCGGATGGTGTTGTCGTCTCTTCGGTCTTTCTCCATGGAACTGCCTGGAAGGGTGAGTCAGCCATTTTACTGCCACCTGAGTTTCTTAGGCCGGTGGTCTTGCAACTCCCTCCTGGTTTCTCCAGGCAGGTCGAGCTGGCCTGGCTGGCCCCTTTGATTGGACTCCTGTCGCTCGTTTCTTCTAACTGTAAGTCTCTTGTTTGCTCTTTTTGGTATTTATTGTATTCAGTGTTTAATTTAAATGGTTCTTTATTATTTTCTCGTATTTTCCCCCCCTCTTTGGTTTGATTTTCATCATTTTTTAATATTAGTGGTTTTGAGTTTGTGTTTCTCTCAATGTTATGGGACCGGAGTTGGTCTATGTGCTGCTTCCATTCCCTGCCGTCGTCTACGGTCAGTCGGTAGGACCGGGGGCCTGTAATTTGAGTAATTGTTCCTGGTAACCATAAGGGGTCCCCGGTAAAGTTTTTTGCATAGACTAGGTCGTCTATTTCAAATGTTCTAACACGGGTGGAAGAATCGGGGGGGGTTTCTGGTGTGTAGTTTGGGTGCAATCTGTCTAGTTGCGACCTTAGTTTCCTTCCCATTAGTAGTTCTGCCGGACTTTTGTTTGTTACGGTACTGGGTGTGATATGCTGGAGGGTGAGTAGTCGATTTATTTTCTCTTGGACATCCCCAGTGTCCATTCTTCCTAACCCTTCTTTTGTAAATCTAACCATTCTCTCTGCCCTGCCGTTTGCAGCCGGATGGGCTGACGTGGTTAGGGCATGTCTTATACCTAGGGAGGCTAGGTATTGCTCAAATTGAATGCTTGTTAGCTGTGGCCTGTTGTCGGACACTAAGATGTCCGGCAGGCCATGTGTTGCAAAAAGTTTGTCTAATTTTTTGATAAGGGTTTCTGTTGTTGTAGATGGCATAATTTTAACTTCTAGCCAATTCGAGTATGCATCCACAACAATGAGAAAAGTATGTCCCTTAGTTGGACCTGCAAAATCGATGTGGATTCGCGATGAGGGGCCCCGTGGTGTTTCCCAGTCCCTTATGGGTGCCTGTGGTGGGGAAGGCCTATTTCTCTGGCATTTGTTACACGAATTTACCCAGTATTCGATATCCCTATCTATACTCGGCCACCAGACATAGCTTCTAGCAAGGCTTTTCATTTTGACAATTCCAGGGTGGCCTTCATGAAGCATATTGAGTGCTCTCGTTTGTAATTTGGAGGGAATGACCACCCGATCCCCCCACAACAAATAACCTTTCTGAGTTGAGAGTTCAGTTTGTGTGGACCGGAAAGGTTTACAGTTCTCAGTTTTTTCGTTTTCCGGCCAGCCTTTACCTACCCAATTTAGTACGCGGGCAGTCAATGGGTCCTTTGAGGTGGCTCTAGCGACATCATTTGTAGATATGGGCAGATTTGGGCATGTCTCTATCTGCAAGGTGGTCACCGTTGGTGCCGGGTCTTCCTCTGTAATTGGTAATGGAGTTCTGCTCAAAGCATCAGCATGTGAGATCTGTTTCCCTGGGCGATGTGTGAGAGTATACGAGTAGGCTGCTAGGAATTCTGACCATCTTGTCATTCGCGGGGATAAAATGTTCGGTGTTGGTTTGTTTCCCACCAAAATTCCAAGTAATGGTTTATGGTCCATTATTATTACAAATGTTCTTCCATATAAGTATTTGTGGAAGCGTTTTACTCCGGCGACGATTGCTAGGGCTTCCCTGTCCAATTGACTATAATTTTGCTCAGCTTTAGATAAAGTCTTTGAATAGTATGCAACAGGTGCCTCTCTTCCATCTGGCAATTGGTGGCTCAGGATGGCACCGACTCCGAATGGTGAGGCGTTGCATGTTACCGTCAATGGCAGTGTGTTGCTAAACTGGATAAGAACGGTGTTTGATGTTAATAAGTCTTTTATTCCTTGGAAAGCTTTTTTTTCTCTAAGCCCCCATGTCCAAATTGTTTTCTTGTCCAGTAATCGATGCAATGGTTCCGCTATTGTGGCTTTTTGGGGTAGGAACACATTATAAAAGTTTATCAGTCCCAAAAATGCCTGCAGCTCAGTTTTATTCCTTGGTTCTGGTGCGTCTTTTATAGCTCTGACTTTTTTTTCGGTGGGGTGTATGCCCTCTCCATCAATTAAATATCCTAAAAACTCGACGCAATCAGTCATTAGGCAGCACTTTCCTTTCTTTACTTTAAGGCCAGATTCTCTGAATTTATTTAGGACTTCTTTGAGTCTTTTTTTAAGCTGTGTTGCATCTTTGGCTGAAATTAGGACGTCGTCAAAGTATGGCACGATCCCTTTTATGCCATTTAACAGGCGTTCCATGAGGCTCTGGAAAACGCCTGGGGCTACGCTTACTCCAAATTGGAGTCTGTTACATTTGAATGCCCCTTTGTGAGTCACTATTGTTTGTGCTTCCGCCGTTAAGGGGTCTACCGGGAGCTGTTGGTATGCTTGTGCTAGGTCTAGTTTAGCGAAAACTTTTCCTCCCTCAAGAGAGTGCAGTAGATGTTGCACAACTGGCACCGGGTACACGCTCTGTTGCAGCGCGTGGTTCAGGGTAGCCTTGTAGTCGCCACAGATTCGAACCGACCCGTCTGGCTTAATTGGTGTCACAATTGGTGTTTCCCATCTAGTGTGGTTGACCGGTTCTAAAACCCCTTGATCTATTAATTTATTTAGTTGTTCCTCTATTTTTGCTTTTAAAGCAAAAGGAACCCATCTGGCCTTTAGTCTTTTAGGGGTTATCTGTGGGTCTTGACTAAAAGAAATGGGGGTCCCCCGATACCTGCCTAGGGAGCCATCGAAGACGTCCTGGAATTCTTGGATCAGGTCTTCTTCCCAGTCAGTTGCGGCCACCCGGTCTACTCCGGTCATCCTGATGCCCAATGGTGCGAACCATTCGATACCCAGGAGGCTTGGTCAATCTCGGTCGACTATCGTTAATGGTAGTACTGTGACATGTTGCCTGTAAGCGACTCGAAAATGTCCCAGGCCGATTACAGGAATTCGGTTTCCCTGATAATCTTTGAGGGTTAGTTTTTGTCTCTGGAGTTCCTTAATTCTGATGTCTGGAATTAGTTTTTTGAGGGTGTCCCATGACACCATGGATAGGAACAATCCAGAGTCAACTTCCATTTCGCAGAGGCTGTCTTCGATTTTTACAACTATTTTTACTTTCTTCCCGCTTTCCATCTGAGCGCTTCCGATAGTGAAAGTTTGGTATGCTTTCTCCCGGTTAGTGGCTTGCCTGTTTCGCTGATACTTTCTCTTGGAGAGTCTTGGCTCAGCCTTTACTGGGGAGTCGTTTAGTCTCTTTGGGCTGTAATTCTTTTTGTTTCTGCAGACTTTCTCGATATGCCCCCTTTTCTTGCATGCTCTGCAAATGGCATCAAGGAATCTGCAATCGGATCGGGGATGGTTTCCCCGGCAGCCAGCACATTCCCACCGATTTCTATTTTCGCACCCTTTCTTGTTAGCGTATAGGCGGTGGATTTCGTCGTCTTCCTCCCCGTCTCCTCGAGTTCTTCATAATGAGTGGTTGTGGGAGATTGTTTTTTTCCTCTGGCCGGGCTTATTTCATCGTTGCTTGCATTCATTTGTTTCATCTTATCTGCCGATTTTTTGGCGGCTTCGGCAGCCGAGGCTTCTGCAATAGCTTCGGCTACTGATATGTTGGGTTTGTTCAGTAGCTTGCTCTGTATTGTTGAGTCTCTTAACCCCAATATCACTCGATCCCGCATCGCTTCATCTAAGTTGAGAAACTCGCACACTCCCCCTATTTGGCGTAGGGCAGCTACAAAATCAGTGATGGTTTCGTCTTCTTTCTGGTCTCTTTGATAAAACTCGTGCCGCTTTATTAGATTTGACACCACTGGTGCATAATGGGCCTTTAATGTTCTTTGGAGCTCGGTCCACATCAATTGTTTGACATCTCGGGGCTTTGCCAAAGCCTTGGCCATTTTAAAAATCGCAGGCCCACAGTGTGTCAAGAAAACAGCTCTTTTTCGCTGATCTGAGATTTCCTCCATCTCATTGCTCTCTAGGTACATGCTCTCCGGAAACGGTCTCCGTAAGATTCCCAATCTTCTTCATTGGGGTTGAAAGGTGCGGGCAGTGCATTGTTTCCGGCCATTTCTCTTTGTCTGGCTTGTCTGTCACTGCGTGCTCAGTCTCGCATTTAGGACGATCCCGTCCTCGTCACCAGTGTTCCGTCCGGAAAAACGCGAGGTAGACCAGGTTCCAACAACAAAGTCTTTATTTTAAGTACAGTTGCAAAACGGAACATTGGCTCAAGCTGTGGCAGCCTTTTTATAGTATTTTCTCTGCCGGCTTGTAACCAATGACAGACATTTGATATTTGCCGCCTTTGAGCAGCTATGTGGATTGGTTCTTTTTAAACCAATCCCCATTCAAAATATTTGACCAATCAGAACCTTGCATTTAGGAGTCTACTATTTTATATACAGAACAGAGATGATCATCCAAAAAATTTCAAATTGCGCAGAAATGGATAGATTAACTTTAGCCTTAAAAAACAAAGAAACTTCAATATATTACAATAGTTGGAATTATTGGTATAAGTGGTTAGAACAAAGATAAATTTTATATCAAAGGATAGTTAGAATAAGATAAACTTATATGTGTGGTATCCAAATTTTTGTAAAGACAAAGTTTGCAGATATAGCAAAATTAAGGGAAGAAAAGATCTCACAAACTGTTGAAAATAAGAATGTTTTTAATTTTTTTCTGTTTCCTTCTTCCTACCCCTTTTTTCTTTTCTTTTTGCTTTTCATATATGTATGTGTTGTCATGTTGTTGTTTTTTAGTTGTAAAATTAATAAAATTTGTTTTTTTTAAAAAAAGCAGAACATATCATAGTATGATGTTGTCAAAAACAAAATATTACAATATCTTTTAACTTGCCCCTTCTTTATGTTTCTTATGATCCACCCTTTATTTCTCCATTTAATATTTCTCGGCAATCAGAAAATCAACAGGATTTCCATTTGCATTCCTATTGCCTTGTGAATTAATTCCTTTATAGTGTTCTTAAACTTAAATTGGACTGTAAGAAAACATTGAACTGAAATTATTTAATAGCATCTCATTAGAGATTCCAAGATAGGAATAATTATTTACAAATCATACTGGATGGGTTCACACAATAAACTAGGCCCGAGCAAACAGTATCATAACTTAATGTACTGTGCAAACCCAACATTTTAATTTTTCTAATTCCAGCCAATAAACAGTACAGTAAGCAAAGCAAAACCCTCAGAAAGAATAGCCAATCTTATAGAAAATGCAAGAGATCTGTCGCTACCAAATTAAATAAATCTACCGACATAAACATACTTCACAGAAAATTATATTCAATGCCTGCATCTTGCAATAGAATTAAGGACAACAAATAGAAACAAAATGTGGACTTGGATTCATTCATTTTTTGCTGGCTTCCAGTGTTATCTAAATTTGTGTGTGTACGTACGTGTGTGTGTGTGTGTGTGTGTGTGTGTGTGTGTGTGTGTTTGATAACAAGGATTGGTGGTCTTTCATTATATTTCATTTAATAAAGACCAGCTCCTGTCATTTATATCAATGTAGCAAAGGTGCAGCAATGTGGCAAATATTTGTATTCCATTGATGAGGCCATAAATGAAAAACAAGAAGTCACGGCAAGTTGATGCTCCTCTCCTGCTTAGCAGGACTAGAATCCCTCTTTGTTATTCAGATTTTGGAACTCTTTTGAAATGCATAACAAGTTCTGCCAAAATATGGCAGCTACTCTATAGCTTTTAAAAGCATTAGAGTCTGTATCCAAGATAATGGCTCACTGGAGATGCTCAGATTTCTTTCAATATGTTTCCTGCCCAGATTAAATGTGCTTCCTTCCTCTTTCCAAAGTTTTACTATCATTAATAGGAATGAGGGAAAGGGACAATTTTTTCCAGGCTAAGCAAACCCAGTTCTATCAATTTTTCCTCATAAGTTCAGGACTAGACAATCTGATATTCAAATGTTCTCAACTACAATTTCTAGTCCTTTGTCATTGCTTAGGTTGGCTGGAGTTGGTGGAAATGATTACATGTCAGCAAGTTTTTTTCTTCGTTATGCTCTCTCCTTAACCTTTATAGAGTGGTTTTAGGTACTAATATCACTCTATAAAGCCTTCATAAGACCACACCTAGAGTACTGCATCCAGTTTTGGTCACCACATTATAAAAAAGATGTTGAGACTCTAGAAAGTGTGCAGAGAAGAGCAACCAGGATGATTAGGGGACTGAAGACTGAAACATAGTCTAGTGAAGAGAAGGACCAAGGGAGACATGATAGCAGTCTTTCAATATTTGAGGGGCTGCTGCAGAGAGGAAGGGATCAAGCTATTTTCTAAAGCACTCGAAAGCCAGACAAGGAATAATGGATGGAAACTGAACAAGGAGAGATTCAACCTGGAAATAAGGAGAAACTTTCTGACAGTGAGAATAATCAACCAATGGAACAGCTTGCCCTCAAAAGTTGTGGGAGCGCCATCACTTGAGACTTTCAAGAAGAGATTGGACTCCTATCTGCCAGAAATGGTGTAGGATCTCTTGCATGGATAAGGGGTTGGACTAGACGACCTACAAGTTCCCTTCCAACTCTGACTATCTATTATTATTGTTGTTGTTGTTGTTGTTGTTGTTGTTGTTGTTGTTGTCCTTCAGGTCTTCCAATGATGCACCCACCAGTACTGTAACTTGAGAGTGCTTACTTTGTTGTTAGTCATCCTCTTCTTCTCTTTCTTTCCACTGTTCCCAGCATTAGAACCTTCTCCAGAGAGTTATAAGATACCTTTGCATGAAGTGTCCAAGTAACATAATTTAGGTTTGGTCATTTGTGCTTTGAGGCCAACTCTAGATTAATTGTTTCCTTGTCTGGCCATCTTCAGACATCTTCTCCAAGATGGAGGAAATGAAAGGAATCTAGAAGGTCCTAGGTTGCCAACTTCTGACATAGGATATGCCTTCAAGCCCCATTATCTCCTGTGCTGCCCTATGGTGGACATATTCCATTTGGTTTAAGAAGATATTTCTAAACTATTGTGCTCAGAACTTGATGTGCTTCCCTATACAGCAAAAGCTCTCCATTTCTTTTTCTTGTGGCCAGCAGACTCTAACAGCATTAACATCTTAAACTTGGTAAAGATCTGATTACTTCACTCGCAGAGGATTTCTTAAATGAGGCAAAGATCATAAAGTTTGACTGGATTGCAATATCTCCATGGGAATGAATATACAATGTGCTATGCCTATAACTCTGTTTAATTATGCCAGGGATCTCTTGTAGAAATCTGATGAAATTATGTAAATCAGGGTTCCCCCCAATTTTTCAGAGGAGTTGGAAAATGTTGCTTGAAAGGGGTTGCAATTTGAAAGGATATGGAGAATACCAAATGAGGGAATACAACTATAAATGATTAGAAATAAATTTCGTTACATAGTTTATTACCCACAATTCAATTCAGGCCACATCATACTGATCTTGGTATAATGCACACAACTGCACAAATGAAATCTGTATCTAAGAATAATAAGTAACTGCTAGCAATGCATGACTTAAACATTAAGATCTATTTCATCATATAAAGGGTTAATGTAATAAAATCTGCTATTTCTGTTTGCCACCTCATCTTGAGTTTCCTCCACAGAATGTCTATTGGCTAAAACCTAGAAGAAAAAAGAGAAAATGCACAAGTTGAATGCAATTCCTGAAAACTAATTTGGGAACCTAAATGCTTTGAATAGAAAAGAGCTCTTGCTAAGGTATGATGAATTCATACTATCAGTCCAGTATTTATAGTTGACAAAGTAAACGTAGTCCTTGACTTACAACAAGCTGCTTGGTGACCATTTGGACTTATGAAGGATCCTAAAATGCTACTTATGACCTGGCTTCAAAATTCTGACATCTCACATCTCTGCAGTTACATGACCACATTTTTGGGGCTCAGCAACTGGCCTGCATTTATGGCTGCATTCAGAGCCCCTGGTCATGTGACTGCAATATATGATTTTGCCAGATGCCAACATTTACTTCTGGTTTCCAACAAAAATCGCCCCATATTGAACAGATAGTTCACTTAATAGCCACCAACGTGTCTACTTAACAACCATTGCATTCACTTAACCATGCTATATTCACTTAATCATCACTGTGTTTCTTAATGGCTACTATGAAAAAGGTCATAAAATCAGGTTTGGTCACACAGGTGGCCCCATTATGACCATCATGACTTACAGCTGAATGCCAGGCTCAATTATGGTCATAATTCAAGGACTACCTGTAACGTTTAGGCTGTTCATTTGCTGTGCACATAATGTCATTTCTGCATTAAGAAAACTTGAACTTTATATTTAAACACATTTTATAAATGTGCAATAGAGAGGCAAAGTTGCTTGGGTGACATAAAATCTGTCCTTTATTTTTACAGATGTATACTCTAGGTAACAAACCAAATATGCTAAGATATAATACTTAATACTTTTAAAGGTGGTGGTTTTTTGTTTTTTTGTTTTTGGCTTGGAGGTTTGAACCAGATTAGGATTACAATTGGGTAGTGGGTAACTTCCCCCCTAACCCCACCCCACCTCACTTAGCTAATAGTAAGAGACTACTTAGGCCATCAAGTCCAACCACCTAGTTAGTGCAGGAGTTCAGATTTAACAATTTCAAGACGATGGCTGTTTAGCCTTGTGCAAAAACATTAATAATGTGGAACCCACCACCATATGGACAATTTGTTCAATTGACAAACTTCTTTGATATCAATCAAAATCTACTTTCCTATAACATCAACCTGTTATTTAATGTCTTGCACTCTGAGAGTAATTCTTCACCTACTTTTATGTCACATTTTTTTCAAGTATTTGAAGACGTCTAGCATAACAATCCAGTCTTCTGAAGCCTAACAATGTCCTTCAATCTTTGCAGACAGCTTAATTTATAGTTTCCTGATCACTCTTCCTTGCACTTTTGTCAGTTTGTCTGAATCCTTCTTAAGATGTACTGCCCAGAATTAAGTGGAATTATTATTTCTTGTGATATTGATGCTACATAGCCTTTTTTCCAGCGACATCATGTTACTGACTCACATTTAAATTACATTTCAATTTTCTACAGTATTAACTAACCTGCCCAATCTTGTGTCATCTGCAAATTTGTAAAGCATTCCCTCCACATAGAAGCCATTAATATATAATATACAGAGCTCAGAGCCAAATGTTGTGGCAGTCCATTTAAGATCTCCCTTCCAGTTTAGCATTGATAAATATTCTTTGAGCAGTTTTGACCCAAGTACGTGTTCATATAATTATTATGTCATCCACCCCATGCTTAACTAACTTACTAATTGGAATGTCATGGTTGTCCTTTGTCAAATGCTTTGTTGAAATCAAGATATATTATTCCACAACATTTCACAATCTACCAAGGAAGTTATCTGATCAAAGCATGAGATAAGATTAGTTTTGGAAGCCTTGTTCTGCAGAAATACATAACCTGACATCTAGTATTTACACCTTGTTTCAAGCTGCTTACAACTCAATCTTTTTATACTATAGAACTGACAGACTGGATAATGGATCCTTATTTTTCCTTTTTCTGAAGATTGAGACAGCATTCATCATTTCTCCAAGATTTTTCTCAGATAATACATAAAGGTTTGGTAGATCACCTGCATGATTTTTCAGTACCTTAGTATGCAGTTTATCTGACACTGAAGATTTAAACTTACTCAAAGCAACATATTCATTTACCATGTTTTTATTAAACTTAAATTTCCATCATGCCATTTCATCCTGCTCTTCAGAATTGCTTGTTGGAATGCACATCATTTTCTCAGAAAGACTAAGGTGATTTGAGTAGTTATATTTTTCTTTATTATTCTCAAATGTTTTGCAAGTTCGCTGCATTTTGATCTGGCTTTTATTTTGAACACATCTGAAGAAGTCCCTTTTGTTCTTAGCATTCTTGTCCAATCTTAACTTATTGCCTTGAGACAAAGGAAGAGGGGCCACACCTGTATAATATCACTGCTCGTAGGAAGTGGGGTTTGCTCTCTGTACAGGCCATGCCACTAGTATATAAAATGAGAGCAAATCCCACTTCCTATTAGCACTGATGATGTTACCTAATTTGGTAATGAAATGTCTGCAAGAAAATAACCAAGCTCAGAGGGCACTAAGACTCAGTTTAACCTTGAGCTACAAATATTTTCTTTTATTATTAAAATCAACTTCCCTAAAATAAAAAAAAAAGCACTTTAATCATCTTTAGCTTTAGTTTTCCCTTACAATCAAGAACTCCATGATGATATGGTTTCTTTCCCTTTAGATTACTGCTATTTCAACTTCCAGACTATGTCTACCATATTGGTAGTATCATTGACTTAATGAAGGTGGAGTCATTTGGTCTTATTCTAAGAGATTAATGAAAGGGAAGTGATCTCTTGCAAAAGCATATATTCAAACACTTCTATTTTATGGCATTCCTCCTCATGGGAGAGCTGCAACATTTCTTCTTCATCAGGCTGAAACCAAGATTATAAACCTAAATTTCTAATTTACTCCTAAATAATAGCACCAAACTATATGTCAAAAACTAAAATTATTGTTTATTATCTGAATAACATTAGCAGGTTTTAGATCAACATCAGCAGACTGGGTATCAGATTTATGACATAAAAGAATGTTGTATAAATATTTTTTTTCTATTTTTAATTTCACATCTTTGATGGATATCTCTGTCAGTTAGAAAGCTATGAGATTTAATGTTTTTTTAAGGGTTTTCCCCCTTTTCCTATGGCAAATTGATTTTAGGAGAAATCCAACATTGCAAATTGGGGAAAACATGGTAATATGAAAATATTGGATGGAAGAAGGGATATTGACTTAGGACCAACTGATAAATGATGAAGAGGAAATTTTAGCATACTGCTCCATCACTGGAGGTTTTAAAGAATAGACAGACACTTGTCCAGAATTATATAGGGTCCCCTGCTTGAGCATGGAATTGGACTAGAAGACCACTAATGATCCTTCCAACTCTGTTATTGTCTTATTCCAAGTAAAACATAAATATCATCTATTAGATGTAGCCCAATGGCACTATTTACAATTACATTTGTAACAAGATTGTTTGGATCAGCAAACAATCACTTTTTCAGTTTTGGGATACCTGAGATACCAGAACAATTTGTTAAAACCCTATTAATTTTTTATTACCATATTGGTAGATTTATTACCAATAAATCATTTTGACATGCAGATGTTAAGATATGAGTAGGATAAAAAATCAGAGCTTCCCAATCATCTGAACAATGGAAAAGTATATTATTTTCAAAAGCAAGACTGTCAATTGATCTCAAATTACGATTTATACAACAAAAAATATTTTTAACTTATTGAACTTTATCTTATTTGTATAAAAAAAGGGTTGTTAAAACAGTATTTTGTTGGAGATGAAATGTGGATAATGTTTTTTTTTAAATACATTTTACAATGTCCTATACTAACCAAGTTTTGGGAAAAAGTTGTGAACTCTGTAGATATGATTGTCAAAGAAAAGCTAAACTTCTCAGAGAATAATATCTTCTTGAACTGCATACCTACTGTATGGAACAAACACATAAATAGATTCTGTGTGCCCTTACTATGCCAAAAGATCATAGTATTGGAGCATTAGAAAGTATGCCTCCTTTCACTCAGTGGATTGAAGATCTGATTGCACTTATCATCTATGAGCAGATTGCTTATAGATGTGGATTTTGTATGGACAGGTATGATGAAATATGGGATTTCATACAGAATATACAGTAGGTTAAAAATAGTTTTATTAAACTTATCAGAAATTTATATGTCTTGACCAATATTGCATTAGACAAGTATATATAGAATTGTAACTGTTTATCATTATAATGACATGTTATTTTTGTTGTACTTTTCCACTTTTTGTTATAGTACTTTTAATGTGTTTTTAATAATGTATGTATTGTATCACTATTATTTTTGTATTCTGTTGTTTTTTTCTTTTCTTTTTTATTAATTAAATAGCAACAATAATAACTTCAGAGCTTTTTTGCTTTAAATGATACTTTTAAAATATTTTAAAATTGCAATTCTGGGATGGAGTTGGGCACAGGAAAAACTGGGTAATTTTAGCACCTTATTCCAATAAGAGATTTTATATTAGATGCCCTTATCCCATTCCTACAGATTCACTTTTGAGACAAGGTATATTGGGTGGATTGGCATAGATCAATTGGGAATATATTCTAGCCTTTGCACTTGTATACTGCACATGTTTTTTCTCCCACTGATTTCAGTACAACAGGGAAACTATCACAGTAAAGTAAAGTTGGAAAATGTTGATCACCCACATTTAGTGTTGCCAATGCAAATACAGGAGGGATAATGTGGGTGGTTGTTTTTTGTTTGTTTATTTGTTTTGTTTTGAGTTCTGGAAGTTCCTGTCACATCGATGGAGGTGTATTGTTCATACATACATAAATATATAGAAAATTGAGCTCTTACACTTGGGTTACTTGGTGTGTCAAACATGGGATTATCAAACCCTTCCTCAGTTGTCCCACCAAAATCTTCTTGATCCCTTTTTTGGTTCCACACAGAGGAAAGATTCAGAGACGAAAGAGATCTGTGAAAATAGAAATGATAGAACGTCAACAAAGGCAATTTTATTTAATTTCTTAAGAAGAGTCACCGAGATCCACTGAATTTAGTAAATTATCAGAACTTGAAAACTGGCCAAAGAAAGAAGCCACCCTAATATCAGCAGTCTTTGTAACAGATGCATGAGCCAACATAATAATAGAAAAGTAAAATAAACTCTCAAAGTGTACTTTGGTATTTACAGGGCATTTATGCTGCACAAGAATTGATGTCACTGTGATCTAAATTTACTTTAGAACTGCAGTTTAGGCTGGATTAATAAGAACATGTATTTGACTATATAAAGATACTGAGTGATTTCTCAAGCACACCCATTTAGAGGAAAGGAAAAGACTGGTAATAGGTTTCTAAGATACAGTGAAATTGACATGTGAGAGACATATAGCAGATTTGATAGTATATTGTCTTCCTTATGACCATAAAGATGGCCCCTCTTTGATTTGATTGCTTCATCCCCTGGGAAATGCCATGTTTTGGGTAGCTGCCATGAAAAAATGCCTCCTAATGGGACCCCGAAGGTGAGCCTTTTTTTGCCACACACAGCACATCTTTTGGAACAGATAAAGTTGGCTTTCAAAATCTGTTTTTTCCTCCAGTCATTCGGCTAGGCTATTGGAGGAGCCCATCTGGGAAATGATTTAGGAATGTAAACATTCCTGTGATATGGCTCTGGTTGTGTTGAATGGTAGATTGTTTCTATGACATTTATGCTGTTTGGTTATTTTATTTTGTGTTTTTTAATTCTAAGTTAGCCATTCAATTTCCCTTAGGTGGCCATATATGCATTGCCTAAACTAACAAACAAATGTATTTAGCGTGCCATCTCCAATGCTGTGGAATATGCAGGCCTATCAGTATCAATTTATAGATTACTTTTGGAACTACAATTGAATGATAGCTCCATATTGTTCTTTATCCAAGGCAATATAATTGCGCTGTCCCTGAGGTAATAGTTATAAAGGCTGTTTATAAAGCAAACAATGGAAACATTGCAGATTTATTTATTTATTCATTCATTCATTCATTCATTCATTCATTCATTTATTTATTTATGCATTCATGCATTTATTCATTTATACACATACTTTTTGCAATAAATCACAGAAGAAACAGAAGCAGTGACAAAACATGTAAGCAAGATTAAGCAGAGCATATTTCATACCTCAGAAGGAACTCAAGTGCAATATCTACCTTTTACAATCCCAAATACTTCTATTATATCCTTGCACCCTCACCCAGAAGGCAATACATAGATGCTTTGCCCTCAATGCTGTTGACCAGAAGATTCAATAATATTTCCTATCCAGAATACATGTGCATATAAATTAGCCCTATCTATCATTCTTGGATGACAGAGTTAATCATTCTTCTAATCACAGATTATCAGCCCTGATCTCAACAGGCAATTGGGTGTTTCTTATTAAATAACCAGGATCATAAAGCAAGAGAGTGAGAAGACAATATAGGTATAATACATGTAACACCTAGTGTGAATAAATCTTTTTTTTAATCGCAGGTATTTGAATTTTGCTTTTTTGTTTACTTTGGTCTGTGACTAAATTATTTCCTCCTGCTCCTGCTCCTCTCCATCACAATCACCATCAAATACATCAGTCATCCAACACCAAAGCAAATGAAGACTCACAAGGGCCACACAAAATAGTCCCCCTATGTAATTAAGGAAGTTGTCTCTTTGATTGTTAACTTCCTCACCTTGGGAGGTGGGGGGGAGGCCTGAGCAGAAATCCTCCAAAAATCATGTTTGATGGTGATATAAGAAGTTGAACTCCTTTTATTCCCTACAGCTACATAAAATCACTGTTATTCCTTTTAAGATGACCTCAGTCACCCTGAAAGATGCATAATAAATTTGATCTCATCTTAAAACTCTCATTATAAGTTTGTGTGACTGTTCAGGAAGCTGCTCCTGGCTGCCTCTGCATTCAGGAAAGGAGCTTTCTCCTTGCATATTTCAAATCCTCTTGTGATGGATTAGCACAGCCCTCTTATTTATAACAGGCACCACATGAAACAGATGTAATCAAAACCGTCTCTTTGTCATGGTTCCATTTCAAATGGGATTCTGAAATTTAGCTCTCAGAAGAGCTGCTGTCTTGAAATTTCTATACATATATCTATTCCCCATGAGAAATAGCTGGGCTATTTCCTCTTAATATATGAAGGAAGAAGCAAGTGACTTTTTGACATGTCCTCCTGGTAGCAGAAGGAGCTACAAATCATGCCCATGCATATTTTGCAGATTTAATTTTTTTTGTTCTGAGCTGTGGAAAGTATTCCAAGGAGACTCATCTCCAGAGACATAATATTGCTTATGGGCTTCCAGATTATTTGCTTAAAGCTGTCCTCTTTAAGGCATTTTTCCCCAGAAGCGGTTAGACTTGAAGATGTTATCTATTTTCCCTGCCCGTTCTTGTTAGTTGTTCTTTTCAGTGTTGTATTGCCTTTTATTATTAGATGATGGCTAAAATAATTTGGTCTAAGTTATTTTAATTTTGTACTGATATAAATGCTGTTTGCCACTTTGAACGGTGCATGTGCATTAGAAAGGCAGGAGGCAAATTTTCATATTATTAAATAAAGCAAAGTATTAGGCCTTGTTGGCTTCATTTTATGGATCTGTTATTATATGGAATCATATTTTCATGCAATTTGATCTTGGCAGTCTCGGGTTTGTTTAAAAAAAGCACCATGAATTGCTCCCCCCCTCCGATTTCCACCCTTCATGGAGGCTATTGTTGTTTTTCCTCAGTGTGGCTGACAATTGGGGGATGGGGATGAGGAGAAGGAACATCTCTGTTGCCTAGGCAACCAGGCCAATACTGCCTTGGATTTCCAAATGTGCATCCCCATGAAAATAATGGTGTGCCAAGCCATGGAATTTCAGTGCAGTTGTTATTACTTCTCACATTATACCAAGAAGTTAGATGTGCTAACTCTTTGTCCATGTGTAGTTACACTATGAACTCTATCCAAGCTAAAGATTCTATTTTGTCCTGGAATGAGCTTTGGACCCAAATGTTTATGAGACTGCTGGGAAAAAGAATCACATTCCTAAAGGATGGCAGAGTGTCAGAGCTTAATCTTTATCCATAGAGCATCATTCCTGATTAACATTGAGAAGGTGTTATTTTAATTCCTGATTAACATTGAGAAGGTGTTATTTTAATTCCTGATTAACATTGAGAAGGTGTTATTTTTCCTCCACTGGTCGAGTCCAATATTTCTCATCCTTGCCAGCTTTACTATATATGGACCAACACCCAGAATTCCTCAACTTGCATTCCAACTGGGGAATTCTGGGAGTTGACACCCACAGATTTAAAGCTGCCAAGATTGAGAAACATTGAGTTAGACTGAACAAAAGTGTTCCCAAAGAAAAAAGAAGCATAATCCTAAACTTAGCTGGGAAAAAGTCATTCAGTGCTAAAGCTTTCCTCCTTTTGAGAGGGATGAATTGGTCAAAATATTGGCTGATGGGTCCGGCAATTCCATCCCTCTCAGTTCTCCTTGTACCAGCAAACAAAGATATTTTTATTCAGACAGGCCCTTTGGCATATGAGCTGCTTTGACTGCTGAACCAGCTGAGTATGAAGGTTTTTCCTTTTGATCTTACTTTTCTTGTTACTAACAGCTGCTGGGAGCTCTATTTTGGGGCAGGAAAGGTTTTGTTTATAAAAAATTAATGTACTGAATTCATAAATTATAATTTTTGTTTTAAAATCAAACAAAAGCCAACCAAGTAAATAGAAATATCATTTTATACAGCAGCACTACATGATGCTTATAGTGTATTTTCTTCTATTTGTCTTCTATATTAATACTATAAGTATGCAATTTAAATTTATGTTGTCTGAAGGGGCTCCTTGAAGTTTTCCTTCATTCCAGGAGATCACTTTACTCCATTCTCCTGAGCCTTTTACCTCCAGATGTTCCAGTATTGTTCGTCTCTATCCAGGATGTCTTTTGATTAGGAACGTAAAAGCTGAAGCCTCAGCTTTCCCAGTTATAGTTAGAAAAGACTGAAAATTGGTCCATTCTCATTATTGTCTCAAAGCCATTCTTTGTGCTGTTTTAAACCCCATAATGACTTTGAATCTATTTTTCTATTTCTCTAATCCTGCCTATGTTACAAGTCAATTCCAAGGTTTTAGTTTAACCTGATGGATCTCTAAAGCAACTCATGATCAAAGTCTAATTTTTGGTTCTAGGTTTGGAATTCTCCGTTCATTTTCTTGAGGTTTCTTCAAAAAAATCCAAAAGTCCAAAAAATTTCTTCTAAAGATGTGATATTATATTTTTTGCATCAATTTTAAGCCAAATGTTTTAAAAAGATGGTTCAGATGAGATTTCCAGTCCATCTTTCCTAGAATCCCACATGATTCCACTGAAGTTTAGTTTCCAGAATCCCTCCAAGCAGTGTACAGTTGTAACAGCAATCTTCCTTTTGTGTTACTTGCCCAAGGAACCCATTTTTAGATTATTCTTTATAATTTTTATCCTGGGATAGAAGTGCCATCAGCTAAAAAACATTTCTGTTGTTGAACTAATTGACTGTTTTCACTGATTCATCGCATGACCACATTCAAGAGCAGGTTGACCAAGCCTAGTATCATAAAACCCTTTAAAGCCAAATCCCTATCTCAAATGTTACAAAACTCCCAGTTCAGATTCCTAGGATGCTATTCTGATTATCTTACTGTATTTCAGATTCAGCACTCCATTTAGTAATTGGGATGATCCTAAATGAATCTTTCAGATAGAATTTCCATAGCTAAACACTGGAAAGATATAATTATGATGTTGGAGCACTGGTACTAGAATGTTTAGCATATTGCTGTAGCTGAGAAATTGATTACATTCCTCATCTGTGTTTAAGTCAACCTACAGTTAAAGCCTATGCAAGTACATGGTCTAGTTTTGTATCTTATGCTATCCATGGGGACTATGATTGTTTCATGTCAGATTGATATGGGAGAAATATTAAAGAATTATTAATATGTGATTTTACGACTTGCTTTTCTTGTCTTCCTTTTTAACCCTGATACGTATGTGTATGTGTGTATAGTGTATGTATGTATTGTAATAACTTTATAAATAAAAAGATATTTAAAATATTGGCAGAATATAAACAAAAAACATTAAACATTAGCAAATTACCTATTCACTATTAATTATCCAACACAATGCAAAACTCTCTCCTTAGCCTACCTCTGCATGATATGCGAAGGATGATATAATAATGCTTTTTTAATCCCTATGGCTTGAAGGAACCTGAGCCTTTAGTCCATGTATTCCATCAATTCCCTTCTACATCAACTTAGGCCCTGCCCTGATAACTCCACCTACAAAAGAAGCTACTTTGTGAGTATGATTTCATTTTCCTTTTACTGTTAAACCAGAATCTTGACATCTTCAGAAGAGTTGTAAACAGTCTTTCCACTGCTATTGCTTTATGCAGGAAAATACTCTTCTAATTTTAGGATCTTATAAATATACAAAGTTGTATGACAATCTAATCAATTTGTTTTAAGTATTTAAATGCTATAAGATTCTACTATTTTTTATTTATAGTGCTTTGTGGGTAGAATCAGTCTATTTGTTTCTATAATTAATCTATGTTTTGGGGACTTATAAATGTTAACACAAATAGTACAGAATCCTGGTCAGTTATCATAACAAAGAAAGTAGAGCAGTTTGAAAAGGGAGAAAGTACTATCCCAGGATAATTTATTTTCAAAAAGGACACAGACTAGGTCATTTAAAAGAAAGGGGGACCTCTGGTTAGAGCAGCCCCTTTGATGCAGGAGACCAAGTTTCAAGTTCTGGCTTGTACTTAGCTTACCAGTAGGGTTAGTTGGGAAAAGACCTTTTAATGCTTCACCTGCTGACATCAAATAAAAGAGTGACATGAACCAGGAAACTCATACCAATTCACTTATCACCCAGATCTCTACAGTAAGCCTTCTAATGTTAAAATACTATCTGTACAGATTTAAATTGCTATCATGTTACATTGCCACACCATGCCAGTGCTGCAATAGTAAAGGAACAAGCATTCAACAAATGAGCAGCTGATTAGCATTTGGTACAGCAACTACAAAGGCTCTGGAAAAGATATTCAAATGCTATGTACCTGTCTGATCATAATTGTTCATTGGTATGCTTGTGACATTCTACAGAAGTAAAAACTGAACTTTTAAGAAGCAGAAAAAGGTAGAATATAAATGTTTTTGGTGAATATCATGAACAGCCAAGAAAACAAACCAATGGATCATCAAACCTATCATCTCAAAATCCTCACTTGAAACATAGATGACCAGGCTCAAATTATCCTGCTTAATAACATTATGCAAAGACATAATGTTTTTGCAAAGACAAAGCTTCTCTTTGGAGAAGCTTCTAATATTGGGAAAGATACAAGGAAAGAGAAGAGAAAGATGACCAGAAGCAAGATGGCTGGGCTCAGTTATAAAGTCACCACTGGAAAACCTGAAAGATGAAGTTAAGGACAGATTGTCATGGAGAAAATCTAAGTGGTTACTAAAACTCAATAGCCCCTGATGACTCATAATCAAACTATAATAAATGTATATTAGGAAACAGGCTATATTTCTGAATCTTTGAAGAATGCTAGAATAGAGGTAAAGTAGCATCATTAAATACTTTCATGGAGCAACTATCTTGTGTCATCTTTTTTAAGGTGGATGATATCATACTAAATACAATTGAGAAACACTACTTTGATGTAGCTGGAGAACTCCAGGCAACACTTGTAAGGATTTTTGCATTAGGAGATGATAAACCTAGGAAAACCTAGGAGTGAGACTTTATGATGTGCCACAGAGATCAGTAATCTGTCCATTCTGTTTTAACACCTATATAAAGTTGCAAAGTGAGAGGTTCTGACACATCGTGGAATGAGGTATCATCAGTATATCAATGATACTTAACTGTATACAATATGTCCATCCCAGATACTGTACAGTGTGACTATTATTGCTATTTCTCAGTGCCTGAAGGCTGTGAGGTGTCTGGATGGGGGACAATAGGCTTCAACTGAACCTTGACAAGATTGAGTGGGTATGGATATGTGGAGTTTTGGGACAGGGCAATTTAACATCCTTAGTTCTGGATGGAATTGCACTTTCCCAAGCTGATCCCATATACTACGTAAGTGTTCTTCTAGACTCATGATTCCTGCTTGAAAAACAGATGGCAGTTGTGATTAGGAGAGCCTTTGCACAACCATGTTGTACACCAGTTGCAGCCTTTCCTGGCTTGTGAAGCTTTGCATTCAGTCATTCATGTCCTAGTCATCTTGTGCTTGGACCACTGTAATGTACTGTACATGAGGTTACCTTTGAAGAATATTCGGAAGCTTCAGCTGGCACAAAATGCATCAGCACAAACAGTTTTAGGTGTCCCAGGTAACTTCTGTTGTGCAAATTGTACTCGCTGCTGGTTTGCTTCTGGATCAGTGGTGGTATTCTACCAGTTCAGCCCGGTTCTGCTGAGCCAGTAGTGGTGATGAGCAGCAGAGATCAAACCAGTTCTCTTCAATGCTCTGCTGTTGGGCCCACCCACCTGCCCAGGCTCCCATGCTCACCTTTATCCTCTGAATTTGAAACATAGCTGCTTTACTGCACGGCAGCTGCTGAAGCAACTGAGAGAGTGCAGGCTTGCAGAAGGTGAGTTAGAACACCTCTGTGCCTGTTCAAAGTGCATGTTCAAAGTGCATGCATGCAAAGTGTGCACACACATGCAAAGCGCATCCACCACACCATGCCCACCGAACCAGTGGTAAAAATATTTGAATCCCACCTCATGGAGGATCCAATTCAAGGTGTGGGTTATCAACTTTAAAGCCCTTTATGGCCTGGGTCAAGGCTCTCTGAAGAAGTGTCTCAACCCAATGGGTTTGACCTGCCCCACTTGTGATGGCAGAAGCAGCATGCTGCAGATTTCATTGACTAAGGAATTGCAGATGATGAAGCCCAAGGAAAGGCCTTTTCTGTTATGGCTCCTGCCCCTTGGAGCATCATTCCGCAAGAAGTGAATCTGCCCACATCTTCTTGGTCTTTGATAAGGGCCTAAAACCTTGGCGGTGTCAACTGGCTTGGGGTGTCCCATTCTTGAGGAGGCTAGAAATTTAATAAGATAAAATCCCACCTTATACACTGATTCTTTGTTTAACTTATTGTTAATGTTAACTTTCAATTTTAAGACTTGATATTGTAATGTTTCTATTGTAATTGTGTATATTGCTTTTATGATATTGTAAGCCATCCAGAGTCACTCAGTGATGAGATGGGTGGCATACATGTTTAATAAATATAGATAGATGAGAGAGAGGGAGAGAGGGAGAGGGAGGGAGGGAGAGAGAGAGAAAGCGAGAGGGAGGGAGGGAGAGATGATAGATAAACAAATATGTTAATGGACAATATTCAGATCTCATTTTCTCTCTAACAATCTTGTTCTGCATTCAGGATTTTTAAACATAGAAAAAAGATTACACATATTTATTCACACCATATTTATATAAAAAAAGATATTACAGCATGCCATGTATCTATTACCTTAATGCATCATTTTTATAAAGAAGAAGACTAATTCCCAGAAAAAGCAGGATAAAGAAGATTCCTATGACAATCCCAGTGATCGTAGGGCCAAGATGGCTGCTGATTCCTTGAGCACTCCAGTTGTTGCCGGTGGCTACTTGTAGGTTTGCTGTCACAATGCCAAAGAATTTTCCTGGAAAATAATCAAATGTTACATGTCATTGTAATTGCAGGAAGTAGCCCATTTTCTGTTAGGTAGGACATAGCTCTTCTTCCAGCATGTTTCTCTAGCTGATTTCCTCATTGCAGAAAGCATTGTGGACACCAGCAAGTAACAATTGTCCCCAAAGAGAGCAAATGAAAGCAGCAACCAACCTCTTCATCTTTCTCTGTTTCAATTTTTACTGATGCAATGCACTTTCCCCAGATTTGGAAAGAAGAAACACTGTGGGATTGTTAACCCACACACAATATAAGCTCATGTTTATTCAGTTGTGTCCAATAATTTTGGAAATATATAAGTCTATATAGTGTATAAAATACAGAATTATAAAAGCCAATGAATGTACTATAATATGAACGCTTATAAATTAAAACAGTAGAAATAATACTATACATATTAAGACCTTTTGAAGAACTTAGGATAATTTCAGGAAGGAACCATCATGGTAAGAGCATACATTTGGCAAGAGAAGGGACTCAAATTTGAACTCTGGAATCCGCTGCTAGATGGATGAGGTAACAAATAATAGAAAAGACTTTGATCTGAGGCTTTGAAAACCTCTTTTCATTCAAGGCAAACAATATAGGATTGAATGGTAGAAAAAAAAGTCTAACTTGGAATTAGGCAAGTCCTTCAGAACTGGTACCAGTCCGTCGCATGTTTGGCAGTTGGGGTACAAGTAGTGACTGAGTGCAGGAAGCTCCATTTGCGCAACACAGCAACACAGGATATTACAGCACAAGACCCAGGATATCAAAACAATAGAACTCAGAAGGTCATCACACAGCCCATAACCGGAGGCTGAAAGACACACAGCCAGTACCTCAGCCACACATGTTCTTATGAAAAAGCCAGCCAATCAAGAAATGACAACACAGCCAACCTCCCCACCAGTATATATAGGGAGATGGCAGCTCCGATCATGCTTTGCTTGCACAAACACGAAGCTGAAAGCACCAGCCTGAAGATGGCAAGTGGGACTTCATTGAAATGTTGCCAAGTTGCTCTCAATCTTACACAGGAAAAGACCTGAACACGCCATGACCTGCATACCTGTACCCGTAAAAATCTACAAATATATTAGAAAACCAAGGAGTTTATGAAATACCATGTAATAATTGCCCAGCCACATACATTGGACAAACCAACAGGAGAATAAATGCACGCATTGCAGAACACAAAAATGCAGCCAGAAGAGAAGAAAATACTTCCTCCCTCTTCCAGCACCTTAAAGCCACAGGACATGAAATTAATTTCAAAGGAACCAAATTAATATCCAACACTGAACAGTCCAGCAAGAGAATAATCAGGAAAGCCATCGAAATAGAGAAACACCCCCATAACATGAATAAATGGGATGATACCTCCCGCCTTCCAGACATATGGAAACTAGCCCTCACCAACAAATCATTCCCAGACACAAAAACCAACACCAGACCCAAAACAACATGGGACACCACTGCCAATCCCCCTCATCAGACGCAAGCCCAAACCCATCCTATAAATGAAGGACAACCACCATCCACAAAACAGACCATGGCTGTTTCACCAGCTGTTGCATCCCCCGACTCCAAAACCAAACAAGCTGATACACACCAAGAACGCAGACCCTGACCCCAAACTCAAAGCCAGACCAAAACCCAGAATGCTACATCACAACCACCCGCTCAGGATATCACATCAGAAAACTCAGGAAATTACACCACAAGAACTCAAGAAGTTGCAACACAGCAAACGACCCAGGAAATCACAGCACAAGACCAAGGATACCACAGCAATAAAACTCACCACACAACCCATTACCCAAGCTGTTACAACACAGGAGGCTAATGGAAAAGAGATCAAAACACAAACGACCCAGGAGATTAAAGCACATGATCCAGGATATCTCCACAACAAAAGTCACAAGGCCATCACACAGCCCATTATACCAACAACAACTCTATCAATCAAGAGGCAGCAGCATAGCCAACCAGCCCAGCACACCAGCCCCCCCACCAGTATTTATCGAGAGGGCAGCTCCAATCACACACTGCTTGCACTGGCGCAAAGCCAAAAGCACCAGCCTGAAGATGGCAAGTGGGACCTCGGCAAAACATTGCCAAGATACTCTTAATCTTACACGGGAAAAGACCCAAACACACCTAAACCTACACACACACACACACACACACACACATGGCATTCAGCTTTGTTCAGGTATTTTCCCACGTCATTATAGTTGTGCTTTTAAAGTTGTAGCAACGTTTCAGCAGAATCTCATCTGCCATCATCAGGCTTCTGTATTGTGTTGTTCTGTGAGTCTGACTCACCAACCTGAGGAAAGACAGCAACATAGTCATTCTCCCAGCAGACAAAGGCAACACCACAGTCGTAATGAACACATTGGACTACCACTCCAAACTATCCAACCTACTCCAAGACCCCACTTACAAACCTCTGAATATTGACCACACAACCTATCAAGAAAAAAAACACCAAATCCAAAATAAAAGCATCTCCCATCAGTGAAGAGATCCAGCAGAGAATCATCCCCAGAGAAAAATCATCCAGATGCCCTAAGCTCTATGGCCTCCCCAAGATACACAAAGAAAGAATACCACTCAGACCAATAGTCAGCTCCTTAGGCTCACCTCTACAGAATCTTGCCAAATTTCTCGCCAAACAACTCCAGCCCTACACAGAATCCATCACCTTTCACGTACAAAAGTCCTTCCACTTCATAGAAACAATAAAGAAACAAAACTTACAACACAGTGACCTACTTGTGAGCTTTGATGTTATATCCCTCTTCACCCAAGTACCCATCAAAGAAGCCTTGACAGCCATCCAAAACAAACACAATCCCCCCAAACACATCCTAGATCTGACCAACCACTGCCTAACCAGCACATACTTCATCCACAATGGACAAAGATACCAACAGATAGAAGGAGCACCCATGGGATCACCCCTCTCACCCATCATCGCTAACCTATACATGGAACACTTTGAAACCAATGCTCTAGACAAATCCGAACACAAACCCAAACTCTGGCTCAGATATGTAGATGACACTTTCGGAATTTGGCCACACAGGAAACAAAAACTGGACAACTTCCTCACACATCTTAACAACCTAAACCCCAAAATACAATTCACCATGGAAACAGAAACCAACAACCAACTTCCCTTCCTGGACGTCCTAATTTACAAAAAACCCAATGGCTCCCTAGGACACACCATCTACCAGAAAAAAAAAAACACCAACCACTACCTAAATGCACAATCCCATCACCACCCTGCACAGATCAACTCCGTAGCCAAGACCCTCATCTCCAGAACTAAATGCCTAGCTGACAAAGACCACCTGAGAAAAGAATTACACACCCTCACTAATGTATTAATTTCCAATGGATTCCAAAGAAACACTATCACCAATCTAATCCGAAAAGAGATACCCCCAAAAAACCAAGACACAGAACAAGACAACGGTATCGCACTCCTCCACAACATCAAAGGCACCACAGACAAAATCAGCAAAATTTTCCACAAACACAATATCAGGACAGCCTTCGGCACTGACCAAAAAATAGCCAACATCCAAAGAAACCCCAAAGACAAGATCCAGCGAGAAAACCAAGGAGTTCATGAAATACCATGCAACAATTGCCCAGCTACAAACATTGGACAAACCAACAGGAGAATAAATGCACGCATTGCAGAAAACAAAAATGCAGTCAGAAGAGAAGAAAATACTTCCTCCCTCTTCCAGCACCTTAAAGCCACAGGACATGAAATTAATTTCAAAGGAACCAAATTAATA
>BLBF01000005.1:4625629-4660578 GCA_015471245.1 Laticauda colubrina
ATATATATATATATATATATATATGGATATTTTCCCACATCATTATAGTTGTGCTTTTAAAATTGTAGCAACGTTTCGGCAGAATCTCATCTTCCATCATCAGGCTTCTGTATTGGGTTCATTGTGAGTCAGACTTTCATAGCCATTTCAGTTTTAAATTTGGGGTTAGCCTACTGCTGTGCCAGAATGGTTTTTTTCTTCATCCTGATTGGTTGGGGGTCTTGGTCTGTGTTTATTGGTCTTGGAATTTGCTGTGTTCTGCTTGATTGGTGTTTCTAATATCTTCTGGCTTTTTTTGTCTTGATTGGCTGGCAATATTGTGTTCCTGTATTGGAGGCTTTTAATACAGCTTGGCTCCGAGGAAATGGGCGGCTATCATTTATTGGGAAGCTAGGTTTCATCTGGGTGCCTGGTTGGGGTGTGTTTGAGCTGGAGGTATCAGGGGGGATCTGTTTGTGCCCGGGTGTTTGCCTGGCTTGTGGTGTGGAGATTTTTTTGTTTGTGAGTGCAGGATTCCAAATAATTGACAGTCTGATGGAATCATCTCTTCTATTCATGCTTTCAGGTCTTTTTTCAATCTCTATGGCTTCTCTGATAATTCTGTGGCTGGGGTTTTCTATAGTGGCTTGGGTTTTGGTGCCATTGAAGTCGATGCTATGACCTGTTGCTTTCATGTGTTGGACTAGTGAGGAAGTGTGTTCCAGATTTTTTATTGCATTTTTGTGTTCATCCAGGTGGGTATTTATTCTTCTATTGGTGTGTCCAATGTATGTGGCAGGGCATGATGCACAGGGGACTTCGTATATGCCTTGGTTTTACAGGTCAATTTTATCTTGGGGTTTCTTAGGATGGTTGCAGAGTGAGGGAATATGGTGATCATCAGCCCATGTGTTATGTACAGGGGATTAGAGGAATTTGCTATTCTGTCACATAATGAAAGAACATAATGTCTGTCATAATATAATACAGTTTCAACAACAACCACTCACCACATATTTCACAGCAATGACCAGTAGGCTTTATTGCGTCTTTGCATGTAATCATTGGACATTGATTCCTGGACTTCTGGAGCAAGGTGGCACAGATTTTTTCATGGGTCTTTAATTAAAAAAATAATTGAAAGGAAACTACATAACTGACTTCTGATAATTCCAACATAGCCTGTCAAGAGGTTCCATAAGAAAATTGTTACTACATTGTCACTGTCAACCTATTTGTAAAGGATAAAAACTAGATTTTGGGACCAAGTTAACCTCTCTCCCTCCTTCATCCCTCGTCCCTTTCAGAGATGGAGCCACATACAGAAACTATAGGAAATGAGTTAAATGATGGTGTCAGCTGTCACCTCACGCTTGTGGTTCCCAACCACTCAGCATCAGCTGCCATGAACTCTAGGTGGGCTGGATAGGAGAGGGGAGATGCTTCCAGGAAAACAAAACTTCACTGTATCTCTTCGAGATGGGCTTCAAGGACAATCAGCTGCAAACAGAAAGGTAACTGCACACCAAACCTGGCATGAAGTGATCATTCTAAAAACATCTTGTTTGAATTAGATTGGACATTGATGGGAAGCAACTAAAGGAGGAAAAAGTTAGACTTGGGGATTTTGCCATGTAATTTTCAGTTCTTGCTATGCATTACTGTAATTCACTTGACTTCTAATAAGGCAGGGGTGTCAAACTCATGGCCCGCAGGCTGGATGTTGTGATACATCACATGACGATAACGTATCATGGTTTGATACCCCTGTAGTAAGCTATACCTTTCTCAATAAATAGAGTTAATGTTTATTCTTACTTAGAGGTTCAAGCTGAGGCAGGTCTGAAAGATGGGCATAATCCATAACAGAGATCAATACTTTGAAACAGAAATACTGCAATGCATTATTGTAATTTTAGTATGTTCTAAAATATTTCCTCCATACACACATATTGTTGGCACACTGTTGTCTCTATAGAAAGGCCTAAGGAGGAATACCTGATCAGGGGTTCAGGGTTTTGGCTGCTATGCTTCTATCGTCAGGAATGTCCAGTTTCCTTTCTTAGTTGACAGGATCAACAATCATTTCTGCCTTAATGGATATTTATGACCCAATCAGCCCAGTGAATTACTTCAGTAATATATCATTATACTCAGAAGGTTTTTAACCGGTCACCCCATTCCTTCAATCCTTTCATTAGTAGTAGCTTCTTAATAGCGGAAGCTAGAATGCAGAAAGCCTATCTGTGGCTCTAATGTTGCCCATGGCTTCATTTCAAAAGCCCTCTGTCAGAGATTCCTTCTAACTCATAGGAACAGAAATACATTATTTCTTTGGAGGAGAGAGAAAGAAATATTTCTTTGGAGGGAAGGGAAAGTAAAGCACTTTAGGCTTCACTGACCTGCAGTGTCATGCACTGACACATTTCCTAGGGCAGGGGTCTCCAACCTTGGCAACTTTAAGTCTGGCGGACTTCAATGCTGGCTAGGGAATTTGGAAAGTTGAAGTCCTCCAGGCTTAAAGTTGCCAAGGTTGGAAACCCCTGACTTAGGGGGTGTGACATAGGCAGAAAGCAAAGTTCCCCATCCTGATATCAAATCTGAACACAAGAACTTACTGCTGAGTTTCCACATTCACAGCCAGATTTGTCTGGACATCTGGTTTGTGACAACCGGAGTGTCCCTTGTCCATGGAACTGAAGTTTTGCAGAAGAGCTCTGCATGTATTCTGCCAGGGTACTGTCTCTGGTGAAGTTCTAATTCATGGGAGGAAGGACAACACAAAATCAGCAAATGAATTCCTTCTGTAGCAAATCACCATCAAAGTAGTTTAATTAAACCTAGGCCCTCACCCTTCCCTCAAAATATTAACTGCATTGCAAACCAAGGACAAATGTTTTGGGGAGTGGAAGTGAATGCAGCAGGAATGGGATTCTACAGGTTCTCACCTATTCGCTAGAACCGTTTGTTGACATTCTAAGCAGTTCAGAGAACCAGTTGTTAGAAGAAATTACTGGCCTAATCCTGTAAGGAAGGCAGGAAGGAAACATTCTGGTGTTGCTTACAGAAACTGCCTCTCCGTTAACCCTTATTACATTCTTGGCAGGACTAGACTTCCTGTTTCAGGAACTTATCTGGAGTTTTTTCCCCCTCCTTTCCTGGTACTTTGCTTGTGTGGAGTGACCATTCAAATTTACAGTGGCACCAAAAAAAGTGACTTATGACCATTTTTCACACTTATGACTGTTGCAGCATCTCCACAGTCATGAAAGGCCAGGTGAGGAGATGTGTGCCTCGATGTGAGTGATGTTGATTTGGCCACGCCCAGCCAGTCACATGACCACCAAGCCATGACCACCAACCAAGCCACGCCGACAGAACCAGTTGTTAAAACAATTGAATCCTACCCCTGGAAATGCAGTGAGTAGGACAACCAATCATATATATGTCACATATATGAGAGCTGTGATTTGGTTTCCCTAAATTGTGTTTGCATTATACTAAAACTTGTGTACTACTGATGTCAATATTGTAGGAATTCAGTTTGCTAGTTTTCACTGATCTTACCATCTGTGTTTGGTATGGATTCCATAAATCTCTCTCTCTCCCTCCTTCTCTCTCTCTGTCTCTCTCACAGACTCTCTGTCTCTCTCTCTCATACACACACACTAACTTAGGAAAAACACAGGGTTGTGTTACTCTAGACATACTATTGACTGCTATTAAAGCAGCTTGGTGCCTTCTGGATGTATAAGAAATCAATTCCAAAATAGCCACCCAGCAGAAACATAGAATGATTGGAGGTATAAAATTGGGGATTGTATTAATGCTTCAGACTGGAAGTAACTTTCCATGTTTCCTATCACCACTGAAGAGCTTCAGGTGGTGTGGTTGGAAAGAGCAGCTTTTGAATCAAAAGTAGAAATCATTGCCTTGCAGGGCAATGTGCTGTGCGGTGACCTGATCCGATCCTTTAGATATGATAGCCCTTCTTCTTCTTCTTTTACTGCACACATTCATACACATGGTGTTTTTCTCATCTGGAATGAATGTTCTTGTTCTAAGGGAATGTTTATGTATTGAATTGACTGAGTTAACAAAATGGGGCTAAATATTTGAAAGTAATTCAGTTTATTTTCCATGGCAATTCAATATAAATTTAGAAAAAGTTGATATTACTAGTTGTCAGCTTTCCTGGGGGGAAAAAAGGAGACACAGTATAAAGTGATGAAATCTCAGCTTCTATTTTACCTGCCCCATGATTGAAATGCTCTTAAGCTGTATCATTTGCTCAGAGGTGATGTTCACTTGGAAGGAGGTTTCAGGCTGAAAAATAACATCGTCATACTGGCAGGGAACTCGTTCTTCATCAACAAGGAAAATGTATTTGCCCAGATCTAAGTTTTCCAAAGAGGTTGCAGCATGCCATAATGTAGGATCATGCCATTCATAATTGTCTGTACTTTTAAATGTGATTTCTGAAGCTAATAAGGAAAATGACAGAAAGTAAGAGCCATAGATGAAGTCCATTTGCCTTCACTCATTTTTTAAAATTTCACATAAATCTGTGGAACAAACTCTGAGTTTATTTTTTAAAGTCTAAGAATATGTAGAATATGTGGTCCAGTCTACGTGGAAATTTGATTCATAAGATTTTTCTTCATCAATGAAGAATAATTGAAAGTAATCTAGGAATCAGTCTAATGATATTGACATTATGTACTGTATCTCAGTATATAATAGATTTCAAATGAAAAGTTTATTGTTAACCTGAACTTTTGTCAGAATATATGCATGAACTGGAATAGAGCATGGTAACAAGATCATCCAATGAAGAGGCATAGCAACTAAGTCAGCCAATGAGGACTTTTTTGGAAACTGAAACTAGAAGTAGGCTAGGCTGGAAACTGAAACTAGAAGTAGCCAAGGCATGGCTCTGTATTAAGCTCTGCAGCTCTGAAGCTATGTTGAGTTCTGAGTCTGTCTGTTGAAAATGAAACTGCTTTTCTCCTCTGCTGTGTATAATGCTTGCCTGCTGAACTAAAGTGAAACTGATGTCTGTTTCTGAGCTGCTGAGTTGCTGCTGAAGCTCTGAACTTGCAACATGTTTCTGTATGAGTTAGCTCCATGTTGAAGAAATCTACAACTGGTATTGTAAAAATTTTACTTGTGTTTATAAAGAAGTTAAATGAAGCCTCAGCCATCTGTGTTTACCTTTCTGGCACTGAATTTGCACTGCAAAACTCTGAATAAACTTCTAATAATATGGTTCTGTGAAATTTGATACTTTTCAGATATGTCGACTGTACAATTTTTAAAATTTCAACCAAGCACTGGCCATGGCAGGTTGGAATTCTGGGAGTTGAGAGAGTAATAGATCTGGATATCATCTAGATGAGGTGACCTCTTATAAATTAAAACTATAACATATAGCACATTTTATCTAATGCATTCCAAAATTTCCACTGACTTTTTTCCTCCCATCGAAATCTATAGTAACATCTATTGTTATTTAGCCTAATAATAAACTGAGGAAAAATCTTGAAATCCAATGTGTCCAATCTCTCTGAATTTACCCTATTTTTTCATGAAGAGGCATCCTATAGATGTGCAACTAGATGTATTAGAGGTTGTATTTTAGCTATAGTGAAAACCTTATTTTTCAGAATGAATGTATTTGTAATTGTTCAGTAACTGCATAACAGGAATCATTGCTTAGGCTATCTGAGAAGCAGCAGCAGTCTGGCAGTCTCCCTCAAGCGTGGCCATTACTTCTTCCTTTCTGCCACCTGTTGCAACTGCTAAATTAATAAGAAGTAAAATAAGCAGGAGAACCACCCAAGCTCCCTTTGACTTTCCTGGAGCAATTTATGATGTGTGAGGCAAGAGGAATGAGGATTCTGAGAAAGTTGTCTTCACCAAAAATTGAACCTCTCCATGTTATGCAGAACTAATATTTTTCTTGTGATATATGGGTTCTGTCATACAGATGGAGAGAGGCAGTGGTGTCTATAGGTGTGTGTGTGTGTGTGTGTGTGTGTGTGTGTGAAAATCAACAAGATGTTGGGCATGTCATCATTCTAAAGGGAAGGGCTTGCTACATCTTTTACATCTATTATCTTCCAATTTCGGCTGCCCTGGCAGATACCACTGTTAAAGGATAACATTTTTAATTTCTTTTATTTTTACAAATCTGGTTGCCAACCTCGAACAGTCAACATGTTTATTTATTTTTCATTATTATTTTGTTATCATACAAATATGTTCGCTATCATATTTATATCTGATAGGGATCATATTTATATATGATAGATATCTAAATATATGTTTATATCTAACATGATATCAAATATATCTAAAACCTTCCCCAATATAATCACTTGTTTATATATAAAACAAATTGAAAAAGTAAATACAACAGAAGATAGGAGTGGAAGAATGGGTTGCAATAAGAATACCATCCATGCCCAACCTGCCTTCAAACACTTTATATTTCCCAGCATTTTGGCTTTCTTGGCCATTGCCCAAACTTTCTGGATGGAAAATATCTAACCTGGATACCAGATTGGTAAAAATTGAGTTATAGCTTTGAACAGGATGCAGTTATTGGATTACTACATTTTTTTTTTGAGCAAGCAACCCCTGCTGGTGACAAAAAATTAGAGTCACTGTACTGTATTATGGCAATATTTGGTTTATTGCCTCAGATGGTTTAATAGAACACTACCTAGAACTTAAATGGTGCTGCCGGAGAGAATTTCCCACAAATATGATATGAGAATAGGCCTGTGAGAAGCTAGGATGACAGTAAGCAGGACAATTTTATTAGTAATGTATTAACCATTTTTTCCACAGCCATCACTTTTTTTTTAACAAACATGCCAACTATAACTGAGTATCATAATTCCTCTGCTTGGGAATTATAGTGCATGAGTGATATTATACACAGTGCATGACTGAAATTCATATTTAATTCATTAACAACTTTCTATTTAATATTTATAAAGCTGTCATGCATCTATGCATAAACCAGTATACTCACAAGAACCCAAAGTCCTTGTTATGGCACTTAATATTGCCGAACTGCATGGGACATAGGATTTTCTTTTACAGATAAAGCTTCTACATCATCTTCCATCAGAGGAATATGTACCACAATTTATAGATTGCGGGCAATTGGCTTCCCCATTTACTCATCACAAGGGATTATTTCTCTGTGGTATCTTTTTCTATGCTCCACATCTCACCACAAATTCCTAATTGATTAGAATTAGTTGAATTCCATATTCAATCACCATGCCCTCCTACTCAAAAGTAAAATATACTTTTCTAAGTTTGCTTGTGTAAAACATGATGTAAGCACCCTTGCAAGTTAATTTGTAACTTTGTTTTATGAAATGTTCCTTCCTCAGTGTTTCTCAGCCTTGTCAACTTTAAGTTGTGAGACCTACCTAAAATCACTGAAGAAACAGCCAAAACTATGTTGTATGTAACAGGGTTATGGTATGCTTAAATCCACTGCAATCAATTTGGTTAGATGTACACAACTTAATGTGCAAGCTCTGAGTGCAAGGACCATAAAGGCTATGAACTTTATTATTCAACAGTCCAAAAAGATTCCAAGACTTGGCACCAAATCAAAACCAATATATTTTTTTAAAGAAAAGCCTTGGAGCTTAAAATTTCAGATTTTAATATCACCAGCAGAAATAAAAAAATTCAACAAGCTGGTGTATCCCTATGTGAGTTGTCCTACAGCAAATATAGTGGTAGCAAGAACAAACCTCTTATCCATAACACCTCCACCAGAAAAAGTCTCAAAACATATACTTGGCCAATGTTGATAATTTCCTTCATCTTCCTCCCACTATGGAAAAGAAAGCACTGATGATAATTCCAAAAACTTTGGAGGACTCCAGGGGAAAATTTATTATAACTGGAAAAGTGACTCAAATGAACTGAGGAATAATCAACTGAGGAATAATCTCATAGTGCTTATTTTGCATGACTAATTAATGGTTGGCTGAGCACAATACCTGTCTCACATCCTGGATTGTAATTGCTGTCGAAAGCTGCAAACCCAGCAGCAGGGGCCATAATGAATTCTCCATTCAACGGAAGGTACTAAGCAGCAAAACAGAATAAATAAAAGGTATAAATTTTGCAATTTCTCTCTGGGCTGAACTGCTGAAGACCTGCTATGCCCAGAATGTGCCATTAACTACAATCTTCCCCAGTTTGTGTTGTTTAGAAGCACTATCCAAACATCATCAGTAATGACAAAATTGATTCATTTATTATTTATACAATATTTCCATTTTAAATTAAAGACAGCCAGTTTTAATTATTCCGACAACCACTTTTTTGAGATAAGGTGACTTTTTTCTCTTAGGCTGCACAATTCAGTGTAACCTGGAGAATGTGAATAAGTGAAACACACTGACATTCAGAGAATTCTTAACCTGAAAGTTGCAGAGCTCCCCTTGAAACTTTCTATCATTGCCTATAATTCATTTTAATAAGAAAAGAAATGCTGTAAAATCCAAAGATCTATTCAGATACAGAATACCATTCTTCAGGGTCAGAGAGAAGCAAATTAACCATAATTACAAAGACCCTTTTATTTCAAATAGAAATATGATCATTTTAAAAAACAGTACATTTATCTACAAGCCAAACCCAAGTCTCAAAATTGTGAAAAAAAAGAACAGGTCTGCTTTTTTGTGTGTATTTGGCGATCTACATAAAGGCAACCCAGAGGTTACAGATGGCTCTCAAATATTTAAGATGCTACACCCTACTTCCAAATCCACTGGAAAGATCTGCTAGCTTCTGAAGCAATGAGACGGCCAAATACCTCCAACCTTAGAGTTCACTGCACTAAAATTGTGACTGGGAGACACTGATACTCAAATCCCCCTGAATATTTCTATTCCTGTTAATGGTAAGTTAGCATGGCTACCGTAGTTGTGCTGGGGAAAAGGGCAGTTGCATGTGCTGTCTCATTGCTTCAGAAGCTATTTGAGTATCAGTGTCTCCCAGTCACAATTTTAGTGCAGTGAACTCTAAGGTTGGAGGTATTTGGCCTTTATTTTGTTCTTTCTAATGGTAGGGCAGGAGGCACGATGGCTCAGCAGTTAAAGACGCTGACTTTGTTAGCTGGAAAGCGGATGCCCCGGGCTTGAGACCCAAGCGCCATGCAATGGGATGAGCTCTCGTTCCTGCCCCAGCTCCTGCCCACTTAGCAGTTTGAAAGCATGCAAATGTGAGTAGATAAATAGGTAGCACTTTGATGGGAAGGTGCATCTTTGGCATATAGCCATACTGGCACATGACCACAGAAAAAGTCTTCATACAATGTTGACTTTCTTGGCCAAGAAACAGAAATGAATACCATGCCCCAGAGTTGGACACAATTGGACAGAGAAACCTTTACTTTTAACAGTAGGGGTGGCCCCACTATCACTTGGCTTACAATGTTCTAAAACAGTGGTGGCTAACCTTTTTGGGCTGCTGTGCCAAAAACTGTGTGCACGCTTGCATGCTCACACTTGCGTGTCAGCACCCAGAAGGTAATGTGCACCCCCCGTTCCCTGTACATATCCTCACACAATCCCCACCCAATCCCGCCACTGCCCCTTATCTGCACTGCACCTCACAGTTGTTTTTTGGCCTGTTTGAGGCCTTTTTTGGCCTCCCAGAGGCTTAAGGAAGGCTTCTGCAGGCTTTTCAGGATGAAAACTAGGCCGATACTTACGGTATTTCTGGAAAAACAGGAAGCGATGAAGTGGGCCTAGTTTTTGGCCTGAAAAGCCTGCAGAAGCCTTCCTGAAGCCTCTGGGAGGCCGAAAATCAACTGCGAGGCATGTGCATGTGCAGTGACGTAAGTTTGCCTGCAGCTCGGATGCCAGCATAAATGGCTCTGTGTGCCATCTGTGGCATGCATGCCATAGCTTCTCCATCAGGGTTCTAAAAGGTTGTGTGACTGATTTAGCAAGCCAAACACCAAGAGCTGATTTTTCTCTGCATTTTTCTCCTTCTGTCCTTTTACCCAATCTTCTCTTCTTTACCATGCCAACAGATGGAATGCAACCAATTCTCAATCTCAATTGTAAATGAAGGAAATGTAGAACAAGCCACGGAAGGATGACAGCAAGCGTGGAGAATTAAAGATCAGTTGGATCTGGGCTCCTAATAATCCAAGGGCTGTGACATAATTATGTCTACAGAATTTTTTTTCATAATCTGCCCTTCCTTTCCTAAGCATTTCAAAATTTATTCATATTCAAAATGCTGGGTTTTTTTTAGTGCCTATAGAAAGTTATATTCCCAGGGAGAAAGTCATTTACTGCATAGCTGTTTATCTACTTCATAAATAATAAAAAATACAAAATGCATCATATGCAACTCCAAGAAATATAAGTACCAGTGTTTACAAATAGCTGTAAGTACTGTAATATCAATATATCTTTCCAGACCCCAACAAAAGAAGATGATCTTCCTTCATGCATTTGAAAGAAAAAAAGACCCAGACATCAGAGAGCTATTGCTAGATAGGCAAACAGCCTACCCTATCATGAAGCAAGCTACCAAGCAGAGTATGATAGAGAAGAGAATATATAAATACCAAGTTTATTTAAGCAGCTAGAAATTGTAATTTGATATTTTATATGAGAGCAGTCATTATTTATACATGCTAAAACTAATATTTGCACCACCACAGTAATCTTTTTCAGGTGTTCAAAATTCTCATTACGGCAGGAGGAAAGGGGGCCAACTTTGCCATCATTTTTCTTTGCTTAAACTAGTGATGTCCTGAAAGGCCTAAAAGCACTGACTCATGCATGATTGGGAACTGTTCAGCACTTCCAGGTGAGTATAGGTTGTCCTTGACTTACAACAGTTCATTTAGTGACTGTATGAAGTTACAACAGCACTGAAAAAAAATGACTGATAACCATTTTTCACACTTACAGCATCCCCATGGTCATATGATTTACATTTGGATGCTTGACAACTGCTTCATATTTATGACCGTTGCTGTGTTCCAGGGTCATGAGATCTAGTTTTGTGACCTTCTGATGAGCAAAGTCAATGGGAAAGCCAGATTCACTTAACAACTGTGTTATTAATTTAACAACCGCAATGACTCACTTAACAAATGTGCCAAGAAAAGTCATAAAATGGGGCAAAATTCACTTAACAAATTTCTTACTTAACAACATAAGTGTTGAGCTCAATTGTGATCATAACTTGAGGGCTACCTGTAGATGTTCCATTCCAGTCTTCTTGGATCCATTTTGAAAGAAAACTGAAACTGATTGTGCTTTATTTTTGCTTATTTCTAAATGAAGCCTGAAGATTATTATTTCTCTACAGGTATTACAGTAGTGACAAGAAGAACAGCAAGATAAAGAGTTACCAGCATTTGGGCAATTTCAGGAAGTCTCATCAACTTCTCTGCATCTGGGATTTTCCCTTTACTTCTATATCTCTAATATCCCAGCTGTTTTGTGGATTTCCAGGTGTTTTCAGGACAAAAACATATTTATTTTTATTTACTTTGTTTGTCAAACATCTACAAGATAACAAGTATGAACATAAACATGAACAAAGGAAGTAAATACAGATAAATGGGGACAGTAAGACAGGGATGGTAGGCATGGTAGGCACATCTAGGTTAAAGTGGTGTCATATTGCTTATGGCACCACTTTAACCTAGACAGAAGTATGAGCATCTTTCTCTCCTGTCTATTCATTGCCTTGAAATGGCAACTTTTCATTCAAAGAAGCAACTGAGATGCACTGGAATTGTTTGTCAAGGCAGGTACCCAGTTATGACATCAACCAGTAACCAAAGGACTTGGCTTATGGATCAAGTATGTCTCTACCTCCATCTGGAAATGCCCCTTCGTTATCTCTGCACTCCATGCGAACATTTTTAGCATCTCTGGAGGGCAACATTTGAAGTAGCTGGCCAACTTTTCAAGTGTGCCTCTGACTCTGATAAGCCCAGAGCAGCATACGGGAGGGAAGGAGGGGTGTGCCGCAATAATTTCTTCCCCACAAATAGTGCTCAGGGTATTTGTGGGGCTCATGTCTAGGTTCAAAAGCCAAATCTTTGAGTCACACAGCTGTCAGAGATAGGAAGAATTAAGTGTGCGTGAGGTGGAACAATTCTATTAGATGTCATCTGCTATGCTGTGATTTTAATTTCATTCCTCTCAGAAATGAAAACCATTTTCATTTCGCTCTGCCTGCATCGTGCCAGCGTTGTCCTGCTCGCATGTCACCGACTGCATCATCGGAGTATGCTGTTCTGCAGTGCTGGAACCACTTGGGAGTGCTGCAAACGGGCTTGTTCGCAATCAAGCCTGCACGGTGTTGCTGATTGGAGGTAATGTTTGACTTTGAATTTCTTCTCCTGCCATAAACCAAGGCTGAGTGCCTTTTAGCTACCCTACCATTGATTGATGTCTCTGACATGTATACAGCTTTTTAATATAGAAGCATACCTCAGAGATTAAAATTGGAAATAGGAGAGAGTGGCGAGAGAGGCAGATTCTTCCCGTTATTACTTTCCATCTGTTTGTGGTCTTCTCTTCTCTTTGTTTGCCACTTCTTACCAGAAGGTGGCAGCAGATTGTCAGGCCTATCTACACAGCTTACATGGAATAAAACATTATTTCTGTGTTCAGTTGGGGTGAAATGAGGAAGAGAAAAGGGAATCTGAGGATAAGAGCTCTGCCAATAATTGCTGGCTACTGAATCTATGCTCAGGAAAAAAACAAAAAGCAAATACCAAAGCAAACATATACCTGACCTTTTCATATAAAGAGAAAATTGGACCTGATTGGGCTGTCTTCAGATTGGAGGAGGCTGTCCAGTTATTTCAGAAAAAAAAGACCGATCTGGATCGTGCACAGAAGGTGTTTGCTAAGAGAACAGTTTACGACAGCAGCAAGCTGATACAGCATTCTTTGAAGGATGAATAAAATTGGGGGAAGGGGTGTTTGGATTTGATTGGCTGTTTTAGGAATAGAAGACCTTGTCCATTCATGGAAGAAAGCCTTCAATGGAGGCTCCCCACTGAGAAAAGAGCAAAGGGCTTGTTCTATATGTAAAGTGGGTGACTCCAAACCTGCAAACCTGATTGGTCAAATAAACTAAACATTGGATTGGTTCACTAGGAACCAATCCAAAGAGCTGCTAAAAGGTGGCAAATTTAAGCAACTGCCATTGGCTGCAAGCAGGCAAGCCAGCCTGTATAAAAGGCTGGCCTCGGCTTCAGCCATATGTTCCTATTTACTGACTAGTTAAAGAATAAAGTATTTGTTGTTGGAACCCGGTCTACCTCGTATGTTTTCCGAACAAAACACTGGCGATGAAGGTGGGATCGTCCTGAACGGAAAAACCTGCACGCGGTGATAAGAAGTCCAGATGACAACCAAGATGTCTGGAAACAACGCACCGCCCGCACCCTTCAATCCCAATTAAGAGGATTGGGATTCCTATGCTGATCGCTTCCAAATGTATTTGGAGAGCAATGAAATGGAAGGCATTTCAGAGCAACGCAAGAGAGCTGTATTCCTGACGCACTGCGGGCCAACAGTTTTCAAGATGGCAAAGGCCCTTGAGAAGCCCCGTGACGTTAAACAACTAACGTGGACAGAATTGCAAAGAGTCCTCAAAGCACACTACGCTCCGATGGTGTCAAACTTAATAAAGCGACATGAATTTTACCGCAGAGACCAGAGAGAGGGAGAGACCGTCGCCAATTTCATCGCTGCCCTGAGACAATTAGGGGGTGAGTGTGAATTTTTGAACATTGACAAAGCAATGAGGGATCGCGTGGTGTTGAGCCTGAGAGACTCGACCACACAGAGTAAATTACTCAACAAGCCCAACATCACCGTTACCGAAGCCATCGTGGAAGCCACAGCTGCTGAAGCCGCGAAAAAATCTGCCATAGCCATGAAAAAGACGAACACACACAGCGAAGAAACACCAACCAAAGACAGAAAGCAGCATGTCACCACAACCCACTACGAAGAGTCGGGCGAAATAGTTGAATCGAGTGAAGAAGACGACGAGGTCCACCGTTTGCTCACGAACAGAAAAGAGCGCGAAAGAAGAAATTGGCGGGAATGCGCTGGCTGCGGAGGAAACCATCCCCGAGCCGAATGCAGATTTCTCGATGCCATCTGCCGGCATTGCAAGAAACGAGGGCACATCGAGAAGGTCTGCAGGAACAAAAAATGCTACAGCCCAACGAGACGCAGAAATTCCCCAACACGAGCTGAGCCTAAACGAGCTGAGAGAAAGTGGCAACAAGAGAAGCGAGCCAATACACACCAAACTGTCATTATAAAGAGCGCTCAGACGGAAAGTGGGAAGAAAATTAAAGTCAGCGTAAAAATCGAAGGAAAACACTGCAAGATGGAAGTGGACTCGGGGTCCTTCCTCTCCATGGTATCGTGGGACACAATAAGACAGCTAGTCCCAGGTATCAAACCCAAAGAATTGAAGAAGCAGCACCTAACCCTCAAGGACTATCAGGGAAACCAAATCCATGGGACAATTCCGAGTCGCCTACAAACAACACGTCAAGGTGCTACCGCTGACCATAGTCGACCAAGACAGACTAAGCCTCCTGGGCATCGAATGGTTCGCGCCATTGGGCATCGGGATGACCGGGATCGATCGAGTGACTACAACCGGCTGGGAAGACGACCTCATCCGAGAATTCCAGGACGTTTTTGACGGCTCACTTGGCAAGTATCGGGGAAATCCCATTTCTTTCAATCTAAACCCCCAAATAGCCCCACGAAGAATAAAAGCCAGGCGAGTTCCTTTTGCACTAAAGGCAAAAATAGAGGAACAGCTGGACAAATTAATAGCCCAAGGGGTTTTAGAACCTGTGGACCATGCCAAGTGGGAAACGCCTATTGTCACACCCATAAAACCTGACGGGTCCATTAGAATCTGTGGTGACTATAAGGATACCCTGAATCACGCATTACAACCAAGCGCATACCCGGTGCCAGTAGTCCAGCATTTGCTTCACTCCCTGGGAAAGGGCAAAGTTTTTGCTAAACTCGACTTGGCACAAGCCTATCAACAACTCCCAGTGGACCCAGAAACAGCAGAAGCACAGACAATAGTCACCCATAAAGGCGCATTCAAATGTCACCGGCTCCAATTTGGAGTAAGCGTGGCCCCTGGCGTTTTCCAGAGTCTGATGGAATGCCTCCTAAATGGCATACAAGGAGTCGTTCCCTATTTTGACGACGTCCTAATCTCGGCCAGAGATGAAACTCAATTAAGAAAAAGACTCAAAGAAGTATTAACTAAGTTTAGGGAATCTGGCCTCAAGGTAAAAAGAGAAAAGTGCTGTTTAATTAAGAATAGCGTCGAATTCCTGGGCTACTCAATAGACGGAGAGGGTATCCACCCTACAGACAAAAAAGTTAAAGCAATCAAAGACCCACCTGAACCAAGAAATAAAACCGAACTACAAGCATTTTTAGGACTAATTAATTTCTATAATGTGTTCCTGCCAAACAAGGCCACTATAGCAGAACCGTTACACCGTCTTTTAGACAAGAAGGCAACTTGGACTTGGGGTTACAAAGAAAAAAAAGCCTTCCAAAATATTAAAAGCTTGCTAACATCAACAAACGTTCTCATCCAATTCAGCAACACACTGCCATTAAGAGTGACCTGCGACGCTTCACCATATGGAGTAGGTGCCACCAACTACCTGATGGCAGAGAAGCACCCGTCGCATATTACTCTAGGACTCTATCCAAAACCGAGCGGAATTACAGCCAATTGGACAGGGAAGCTCTAGCAATTGTCGCTGGAGTAAAACGCTTCCACGAGTACTTATATGGGCGGACTTTTCAAATCATAACAGACCACAAACCACTGATGGGGATTTTGGCGGGAAACAAGCCAACACCCAATATACTGTCCCCAAGAATGACTAGATGGTCAGAGTTCCAAGCAGCTTATTCCTACACTCTGACACATCGCCCAGGGAAACAAATTTCCCATGCGGACACTTTGAGCAGAGCACCCTTACCAGCAACCGACAAAGACCCGGCACCAGCGATGACAACGCTACAAATTGAGACTTGCCCCGATCTACCCATATCAGCTTATGATGTCGCCAGAGCCACCACGAAAGACTCATTGACTGCCCACGTTCTTAGCTGGGTAGGTAAAGGCTGGCCGGAGAATCAAAAAACTGAAAACTTTGAACCTTTCCGGTCCAGACAGACTGAACTTTCAATCCAAAAGGGGTGTTTGTTGTGGGGTGATAGGGTGGTAATCCCTGCCAAATTACAACCCAGGGTACTTAGGTTGTTACATGAAGGGCACCCGGGAATGGTTAAGATGAAAAGCCTTGCTAGAAGTTATGTTTGGTGGCCGGGTATTGATAAGGACATAGAGTATTGGGTAAGCTCATGCAACAAATGCCAGGCAATTAGACCGTCCCCACCAAAAGCACCCGTTAAGGACTGGGAAACCCCTCGGGGACCTTGGTCAAGAATACACATTGATTTCGCGGGTCCTACCAAGGGGCATACCTTTCTGATTGTCGTTGATGCCTATTCGAATTGGCTTGAAGTAAAAGTTATGCCATCAACGACAACAGAAACTGTAATTAAAAAGCTGGACAACCTTTTTGCCATCCATGGCATACCGGACGTTCTTGTCTCAGATAATGGGCCACAGCTAACCAGCATACAATTTGAGCAATACCTAGCCTCCCTAGGTATAAGACATGCCCTCACCGCACCGGCTCACCCGGCTGCGAACGGCAGGGCTGAGAGAATGGTCCGGTTTACGAAAGAAGGTTTAGAAAGAATGGACGCTGGAGATGTCCAACAGAAAGTAAACCGTTTGCTCACACTCCAGCACATAACGCCCAGTAGCATAACCAACAAGTCCCCAGCAGAATTACTTATGGGGCAAAAGTTAAGATCACACCTTGATAGGTTACACCCAAATTTTACTCCAGAAAACCCCCCTGACTCCTCTACACGGCTTAGACAATTTGAAATAGGCGATTTAGTATACGCTAAAAACTTCACCGGGGACCCGGTATGGCTACCAGGACAGATTACCCAAATCACAGGCCCCAAATCCTACCGATTAATAATAGAGGATGGCAGGGAATGGAAGCGGCACATAGACCAGCTTCGATCCCGAATTATAGAGAGAACCACAGACTTACAACCATTCACTGACAAAACCGACGAATTGCAAACCAAGGTGGGGGGGGAAAGGCGAGAAGTAAATAAAGAACTGTTTAAAACCAAAACCAATGAAACATATAATCAAAAAGAGCAAATAAAAGACTCACTGTTTGGAGAGACGTGCGTGAAGAGCCCATCGGAAGGGGCCAGCCAGGCCAGCTCGACCTGCCCAGAGGAAACGGGAGGGAGCGGCAAAACCGCCAGCCTAAGAAACTCAGGTGGCGGTAAAATGGCTGACTCACCCTTCCAGACGGTTCCAGGGAAAAGAACGGACGACACAGCAGCCCCATCAGAACCGGTCGAAGACTTCACTAAAAATGAACCGCGCAAGTCAAGTCGAGTCCGGAAAAGCCCTGCCTACCTGCGAGACTTGGTCACCACGTAGGACTGAACTAAGAGGGGAGGGGTGTTCTATATGTAAAGTGGGTGACTCCAAACCTGCAAAACTGATTGGTCAAATAAACTAAACATTGGATTGGTTCACTAGGAACCAATCCAAAGAGCTGCTAAAAGGCGGCAAATTTAAGCAACTGCCATTGGCTGCAAGCAGGCAAGCCAGCCTGTATAAAAGGCTGGCCTCGGCTTCAGCCAAGTGTTCCTATTTACTGACTAGTTAAAGAATAAAGTATTTGTTGTTGGAACCCGGTCTACCTTGTGTGTTTTCCGAACAAAACAGGGCTCACCTGTCATGATGCTCCAGATGCTTTTGCAATGCTCCATAGTAGCTTTTCAGGAGGCACATTTTTCTACAATTAATCCTACCAGCCCTTATTTTAATGTTTAATGAATAGTAGCATCACTGCTGCATTAACCAAAGTTGCATTGCAGTTATCTTGTTGGCAATGAGACATATTTCAGTCACAGTACTTGGAGAAAGTATTATATACATTATTTTAGAGCAATGGTGGTCTGCCATTGATGGGTTCTTTACAGAGTGCTATTCAGCAGGTAGTGGAAATTTTGAATAGAGAACCGGCAAACATGACCTCTGACTGGCCCCACCTCCATCTACTCTCTGCCTCCCAAGTCCCAGCTGATTGGCTTGGTCTTCTTTTGTTGCCCTGCGCAGAAGAATGGAGCTGGAAAGCAGGTTAGTGGGATGGGAAGGGAATGGGATTTTGCAGTAACCTTCCCCCTGGAATAGGATGGATGTAACGGAGTAACCTTCCCCTGCAATGCCCACAAGTCACTCCCATCAAAGCCACGCCCACAGAACCAGTAGTAAAAAATTTTGAATCCCACCACTGGCTCTCAATATTAAGTATATTTTAGACAGATTCACAAATTGCACTAAGCCACAATATGATTCGTTCAATTTTATTTTAGTGTATTGGGCAAAATCTGCCAATTGTGATTTACTGAATAACAATGTTATACACCCCTTTATAATATGTTGTTTACATGTGCAAATGTAGTGAAGAAGAGAGCTAAGAAAAGTGTTTTGTTAATTTGCCACTGGTCTAACTAAAACTGCATATCTTTTATTATATGCCATGCAAAAACACATGGACAATTCTCTGACTGATTTTCATTCCCATGTTTCTGAGTAGAACAGTAATTACAATGTTTACAGACATGTAGAGCTTCACCAGTTTGTAGTCTAACAGGATTCTTTTTTAAATTACTATTTTTCTTTTCCTGAGCTTTCTTACTTAGAGCTGTTAAACTTTAGTTTACTGGTGCATCAGCCCATTGGAAAAGTAGGTAGCTCTCAAAAATAGTAAAAAGATTTCTCGGGGCTTTTGAATTGAGGAAGTGTTATAACTATTATGTAACTGAGAAAGCCCTCAGAAGTGCATCAGAATTTATTGAGGCAAAGCAGAGAATATGAAGTGAGGGAATATGTCTGCCTTTTATCAAAGTGCAAGAGGGGGCATATCTAGCAGAAAGCAAAGTCTAACTGACGAATGAGATTGCAACTCTTGAGCCAGCACAAGCTAGAAAACACTCTTTTTTACTTTAGAAAAGGGAAGTAATGGCAGAGGTCATATTCTGGATGGGAAATAGAAGGTAATCTTCATTCCTACCTTTAAGAAATGCTTGGAAGCCCATATTTGTGAAAGAATAACTTGGAAACATGGCTATATTCTAAATATTCAATAGAGTGTTCTAATAATTAGTACTTAACCCCTAAACCAGGGGTTGCCAACCTTTTGGACTTCAGGCCCACTAATATGAATTTTGACTGACGGTGGCTTGCTGACATTGGTGGGAAAGTCAGTCCTATATTCCACAGCTGCAGTAGTCACAGAACTGGCCCTTTGATCATCCCGGAGCAGCTGCTCCTTCACCCAGGTGAACCGGCCTGCCATGGACTGGAGGAGCTGTTCTGGGATGGCCAAAGGGCCAATCTTGTGACTACTGCAGCTCTGGAATATGGGACCAACCTTCTCACCAACATCAACAAGCCACCCCAGGGTGGATTTCCCTCCCCTGCTGTTGGTCTTACCTTCCAGTTCCAGCTCGCATGGCTCTACTCAAAGTAAGGTTTGCGCTTGGCTGAAGGGTGGGGGGCAGTGGGTGGGTGGGTCATGTGGGCGGCACAGCCTTGTGTTCCCATGCAGCCTGGATTCATTGCTTTGAGGGGGACATTTCTCTGTAGACCACCAAAAATTTCTTGCAGACCACCAGTGGTCCCTGGCCCACCAGTTGGTGACCACTGTCCTAAACTATATTTGATGTTTCTGCTGCTTTGTTCCAAAACACTGTGGAATGGTAGCAGCCTTGGTTTTCAGATTTTCAAACTGTAAGGAAATTGACCTATTTCCTTAGAACTCTGATATATTGCAAAAGTTTGGGGAGATTTATGCTGAGTGGACAAAATTCATGCCAAGTATTGACCAGATAAATTGATATTCATCTTTGCCATGGCCTGAAAATAATTACCGGCTTCTTATTTAAAATTAAGAATAATCATTCTTCCAAAATACAGCTTAGTTACCAATAAATGATTCGTTGTACAAGAACTACAAAAAAATATGGATGAGACTGTTGATGCCAAAGTTGAACAGCATGATATTCCAGGCTACCTGTGACCTGGAACGCACTGTATACTGTCAAGAATGTCATTTCTTCTGCAATCACTGAGTTCCATGATGTTTTTGCCCAGGGATCAGGCTACCTGCTCCTTCTAAAGGGGACTTGTCTAGGGAAATTAATTGTTTGTTTGCTTGACTGGGGAACAGGTAAAATACTAGACTTATTTTTACATATTTTCATTAATAAAATAATGAAATATCTTTTTCTTTTTTTAATCGTGGCATCATTCTACAAGTATTTCTTTCCAACACAACAAGAATTTTTTGACAGGGGTTGATGGATTGCCATAGCCAAAATTCATACTGTATTTATCTGAAAAAAATATTTTTTTAAATTCATTTCTGAAGTAGATGGATCATTTTAGACTTATTGGGCGTATTGTAATAAATGGAGTTGGGGTTTTTTTTGCCTCATCTTCCTTTCTGGGTCTGTTTCTTTGTATCCCTAAATTCAGGGTTGCCTTCTTTCAAATAAATATGGTACTGTACATCCAAATCAAGAGATATCCTCATGTGATTCTGTGACTTTTGACAGTTCTAAATAGAGCCCTTTTTTTGACAAATTTAACACTTGAGCTGAATCACATCAGCCCTATTTATCAGAATAAATAACCCTTATTTATTAGAAGCAGTTGACACCTCGAAACTGTTTGTTAGAGATTTGCATGAATAAGATTGACAAGAGGGTTGGTGTAAATTATTAGCTTAAAAGACTGCAGTCGACACAGATATAAAAATATAAAAACTACTTAACAAGCCTCTGCACATTTCAAGCTCCCTTGATCTATAAACTTTACTTTTCTGCACTACAAAAACATTCAAAAATAAAATGCAACTTGACCTCCATTCTTATTTATGTAACTGAACATTTCCCACCCTGCAGTTTGGATTAGTCTGGAAATATATCACCTCAGTCCTTCATTCCACATACTGTGGTGGTGCACTGGTTAGAATGCATTACTGCAGGCTAACTCCCTGCTCACTCCAGAAGTTCGATTCTCAGTGGCTCAAGATTGACTCAGCCTTCCATCCTTCCAAAGTTGGTAAAATCAGGATCCATATTGCTGGGGGCAATATGCTGACTCTATAAACTGCTTGCTTAGACAAGGGGCTATAAAGCACTATGACACCAAAGTCCAAACCATAAGTCTAAGTGCTATTGCTATTGCAATTCCAAGGCATTAACAAGTTTGGTAAGTTTGTTTATCAACCCTAGTAGAAAACCAAGTTCTGCAAAATTCATGGCTAATTCCTGTCTCCAATAGCCAATGGTTTCTTCTGGATTTGGATTTAGTCTACTTTTTTTTTTTCATAATCTTTATTAAAAATAATTATGATATTAAAAGCAAATACAAACTAAAGCCAAAAAAGAAGAAATAGACAGAATAAAAAGTGCAATGAAATGAAGAGAAAAAAAGCAAAAGATAATAAGAAATATATTTGAAGTGACTTCCCATCTTCCTCATAAAAAGTAAAAACAAATTTGATAATTTTTATTCCCTAAGGTACAAAGAAATATTTTTTCTTCCCATAATTCATCTATACGCAAATCCATAAATCTTCAACTTAGTCCTTGTGTCAGGAAAAAACCCATAAAGGGTTACTAGAACTTTATAAAAACATGCTTTAGCCTTTATCAAACAAATCAACTTGATATTTCTTTCTTTTACTTCTCTCAGTTTTGATCTTTAGTTCACTCAGATGTCACAGCATTTGATCTCTCTTTAATTTTTCTTTATTTTTCTCATTGCAAAAACTTCATTTAGACTCTTTTGTAAATTCAATAAAAAGTCTTTATCGGGGTCATTTTCTTGGATATCATCTTTTCACTTTAGCTTCCTTCTCCATTTTGTAATCCATCCTTTTGTTATTGCCCAGTATTTCTGGATATTTCTACACCAGGTGAAATTTGTTCCATATTTGTCAGTCCTTTGTTAATATTTTTAGGCAAAGTCTATCCATAGAAGCTGACATCTGTCTGCTTTTAAACTCTTGTATCTGCAACCTTTAAGTGGGTGAAATGTGCATCATAGCAAAACATTTTCAACCAACATACCCCAAATGGGCTAATTTACAGATAGCTGGGACTCACTATGAGTTTTCCACAAGGAAATTCAACAGGGAAGCCAACAGGAAGTTGCTAATCATTTATAACCCATCCATTTTAAAAATTAACAATTTTATTCTCTTTTTCCAAATTAATTTTGCTTTTAATCTAGGTTTGTTATGGTCGTGTAGTGCTTTGTTCCTCATATTGTTTCTAGAGACCTTCTTCAGCCAAAGCAATTTAAAAATATTGTAATAAGTCACACAATCTAGTTAGAGTCAGGTGGATTTGTTAAATCCACTGAATTGTTCTAATTTAGAGAACACAGCTGTGCAGTGACCCTTTAACTAGGTACATTTTTTCTTCCAAATTCTATGTTATTAAATTTCCACAGCTTTCCTTTCTCTTTCAGGCACAGGAAAATTCACAGTTAATGTTTGTGTATGGTAGGGGGAAAAGATGGATAATGTAGTGGCTGGAGGATCACTTTTCTCAGACATCCATTTTTCAGCACGCTGATTGATGTATGTTACCGCAGCTATACTTTTTATTTTCTCCTCTCCAGAAGTCTTAAAATATGCTGAGCTGTCAGCATCTTTCTGTTTTCTCTCCTTAGCTGCCTTATAAAACTCTGTTCAGGGCATGTTGACATTGATCCAACATTACAGAAAATTCTGCCTCCTTGAGATTTATACCAAAAACTCTAGAAAGCAAAGGCAAAGAGAAAACTTGGTTTTCTGGTACCTTATACAATAGGAAGTAGTTCAGAAGATCCCCTTTCCCTGGACAGACTTTAGGAAACACAATAATGCTGCCCAAAGGGAAGGTCTCCAATTGGTTGTTGTGGAGTGACAGTGACTAAGGCCATAATGAGACCGTCTTTCCCTTTCTCTGCTTCCCACTGAATTCCCAAATGGATTAACAAATAATTGGTTTAATCTTGGTTTATGGAATATGATTGGGTTTTGTAAAGCACACCATACCATAAAGGAGGCATGCATAAACTGAGGTATCTCCAGCCTCAAGAAGCCAGGATTGAAAGTCTTGTTACACTTCCAAAAGTTCCAAAAATAACACTAAAATAAAATTATTAAAGTTCGGCCTGAAAAGTAGTTTAAATTACACCTGATCTCAATCAAATTGCAAGGGTAATTAAAATGAAGTTGTTTTTTTGTTTTGTTTTGTTTTGTTTTGACTTGCTTGGGGGTTGTTTCTGACACAAGACTCAAAGGTTGACATCAATCAACCTGAAAGGGCTTCTAAAGACTTACTATGTATCTCTAAATCATTGCACGTTACACAAGATTCATGAAGCAAATCCATGTTCAGGGCAGGGCTTTGAGACTAGCCAATAATGTAAAGTATGCGTCCAGCCTTCCTATTCTTCACAATCCTTTGCAATCCTCTTTGCAATCCTTTGTTCTTTATTTCTCTTCCTTTTTTTCCCCCAACAACCAGATGTGGGAGGGACAGGTAATCTTTCCTCTGGGCCTGAATTCATTTGCAGTAATTTTAAAATTAGGTAAGAACTGCCTGAAATTAGCCAAATGATAATTGTGGAACAATACCTGCAGATTGTGTGCCATGGATCTAGGCCCAGTCCCACTGGCCGACGGATGCAAAATGTATGCATAACGGACACAGCAGATGAGCAAAATTTCGGGGGTGACTCCATCCGTTGTCATCTGCTCCAAAAAGTGGCAAAATTTGCATAAAGAGAATGGAAAAGAACAGAAAAGAACGGAAAAGAACGGACGTAGGTAGTATGTAGTGGGGATGTTAAACAGATGTTCATAGGAAGCCTAGCAGATGGAAGCGGATGGAAGCGGATGACACCTCTGAAGGGGTTCCGGAGGAGAATTTCGAAGCGGACGCATAGCGGAAGGGGCAGATGCATAGCGGATGAAGCGGATGCATCACATACGCCTATATGAAACAAAGGGGATGCCGCACAGAAGTATATATCGGATGCAAAGCGTTCACTGCGCATGCAGGGAGTATGAATTGCGTCAATTCCGCGGATATAAAAGGATGCAGCATGCATGCAGTCAGCATACAGGGGAAAGACGTGCTACCAGATACATCTTGCAGGAACACCATGGTTCGTCAGTCAGGCAAGAAGAGGAAGCCTGTGCCTACTCGTTCAAGCCCTGGCAAGGTGAAGAAGGGCAGAATCAGCATCCCACCCCCTGGCACTGCGTCTGAAGCTGCTGCTGCTGCTGCTGTGGTGGACCAGCCCCAAGGCCCTCAAAGCCCTGCTGCTGAAGGCCCTGCTGCTCAAGCCCCTGAAGGCCCTGAACAATCTCCAGAAGGCCCTGATGCTGAAGGCCCTGCTGAAGCCCCTGCCAGAGGGAGGAAGAGGCAAGGGAAGGAGAAGGGAGAGAGGAAACAGTACACCGTTTCCGAGGAGCATGAGGATGAGGTGCTGGAATGGCTGAGGGAGAACGAGTACCTCTGGAGAAAGGGCCACAGACTCTATCGCGACACCAAGAAGAAGCAGGCAGCTTGGAGAGACAAGGCAGAGAGCCTGGGCTACACTGCAAAAGTACTCCTGGGATGGTGGAAGCACATGCACACCTGGCATGGCAAGCTACACCTCAAGAAATCCAGGCAGGCCACTGTCAAGCTCACTGACTGGGAGATGTACGTCATGGCCAAGTGCAGTTTCCTGGAGGGTGAGATCCGCCACCGAGGAGCAGCCTCTTTGACACCCCTCTCCCTCAGACAGCCCACAGACAGCCGGTCCTCTTCCAGCTAGGAGCCAGCTACCCTGTCCAGGCAGGTGTCTTCAGAGGGCCCCACAGCAGAACCCCCCCCCCCCCGACAGCTGCACTCCCCATGCTGGCAGACTTGGATGATCCCGTGGAGGATGACGCCCTGCTGTCACAAATGGAGGAAGAAGCAGCAGCCACCAGAGGCCAACCCACCCCCACCCTCAGCTCCAGAGGATGCAGGCAGAGAGGCAGATTGGAGGGCCAGGACCACAGTGTGCTGTTGGAGATCAGGGACACAATGAAGATCAGCACAGAACTTCTCTCTCAGCTTGGACAGAGCATCCTCGGGCCAGAAGCCCTTCATCACCTACATGAGCCAGACCCTGAGGGGCCTGCCCGAGGCCCAGTACCAAGTGATGAAGCAGAAGATCACAGCAGTTCTGCACAACCCTCAAGGCCCAGCTGAAGCTGCTTCTACCCAGTTCAGGTCTGCTCCTCCACCCCAGGCAATGTCACAGCCCTTCCAAGGCTTTCAACAGTCCCTCACCTACCAAGGCTACTACTACCAGGACTTCCCACAGCAGCAGAACTTCCTAGTCCAGGCCCAGGTTCATCAGACGCCACAGATGCCAGTCGTCGCCCAGCTGCAGACCAGACAACCCCACTATACTCCTCCCAACCCTTCCTCCACTCCACAGCCAAGCCCATCAATGGACAACCTGTCATCAGTATTGGGCCTGACATCTCAAGTCCTTGATGAAGGGCCTCTCAACCACATGGGACTGAGTCAGCTCTCTGAGAGCTTTCTGCACATACCATCTCTTGTTGTACTCTCGGGGCCAAGCACCCCAATGGTGCCTCAGACCAGCACTCAAGCCACAGCCACCTCCACAGTCCCTGCCCGCTTAACAGCTGAGACCATGGACATGACTCAGAGTGACTGAGAATAGTGTCAGAGACTGAGTTGTTTCCTTGTTAAGTTTATCTTTGCTTAAGACACTTTACTTGGTTCATTTTGCTTGTTTAATACAGTCATAAAGTTTACCTAAGAAAGTTTATCTTTGCTTAAGACACTTAATACACTTTACTTGGTTCATTTTGCTTATTTAATAAAGTCATAAAGTTTACCTAAGAAAATTAATAAAAGTTATCTTTGCTTAACACACTTAGTTTACTTGGTTCATTTTGCTTACTTAATAAAGTGTTGGTGAAAACTTTGAAAAAATGGTAAAGCCTTTGCATGCTTGTGGAATAGATAAGGATAGTTGTGGGATAGATAAACTTCCAGTGCAACCATAGTGGGACTGTATGGTCCACCATTCCAGCGATCCAGATGATTTTCTCCCCCTTTTTATAGAAAATATCAGTTGTTCACTATGGGGCCTTCTACATACTCTAGACATACAGCAGAAATCCTAAATATACGAGATACATCCCAGATACAAACATTTTGTCCATTTTGAATACTTTATATACGAGATGCATAAGCTTACATCCTTTCTATTTCTGTGCTACTAACGTTGTGTAGATGTTCCGTGTACCTTTTGTTTCCTCCCTCTTTCCATTTTCAGCTGCAGCGGATATGAGTTGAGGGGATGGCCAAAGGATGCAGAGAGGATACAGCGGATGTTTAACGGATGATAACAGACATAGAACGTTTGTTGCCTGTATATGTCGCGGATGTACATCGTACACGGCGAAAAGTTCATCCATTCACAAAGCTTTGTGCAGCTCAAAAATTCTTGCGTGGATGAAATCACAGTGGACGGATGCTCGACGGATAGAGCGTATGAAACACGTATGCAGTGAGTACATAATGGATGCATAGCATTTTCCAACGGATGGCAAGCTTTTTTTAACGTTTTACATCCTCTTTGCATCCGTAAGTGCAGTGGGACCGGGCCTTTAAGGAATACTTCTTCTGGTTTTCAAAATGGAAAGATTGGATGGGTAATGCTTACAACAATGTTCGAACATGGAATATTTTTTCATTTGAAGAGGAAAGGATTTAAGCATTTTAGCAGCACTTTATTTTCTCTTTATTTTTTCAGTGGAATATTCTCAATTTTAATTACTTGTTTATTTATTTTAAAATTTATACAGTTGATTGTCTCATACAAGGTGATTTTGGTAGCATACAATAAAACAAACAGAAAAAAAAAACAATTCAGTCATTAACATGTAGAAACAAGACTATGAGAGGGTTAAATTAAGTTTAAGAGGTACAACCAATGAATGGGAATCTCCAGGCCTGATTGAAAATAAAAAAATCAGTTTGAACACTTTCCAAAATGCCATAAGGGTGGGATAACTTCACCCCAAGGGGATGATGTTCCAGAGGGCAGGTGCCTCAGCACAAAAGGCGTTCTATCTCTTGGATCCCAATTGAAGAAACTCATTAGTAGATGGGACCCACGACATGCCTCTTCTGCTGAAAATGATGGGTTGGGTAAATGTAATCAGGGAGAGGAGGTCCCTCAGATAAAAAGCCCCCCTTTAAAAGTCAAAATCAGTCCACTGGATTGTACCCAGAAGCATACTGGCAAGGCAATGCAGCTCACAGAGCAGACAGAGATGTAAAGTGTGTCCTTCTTGTAACATACACAACTGCTCACACCATTGCATTTTGCACCAGCAAAAGCTTCCAGATATTGTTCAAGAACAGCCTTATGTGCAGTGTGTTGGCAACCCCTGGCTGGCCACACCCCCAACCCAGTCCCCCAATCAATCACTTGCCCTGGTCATTCTTCTAGCTTTCCCTACCTCGTGGCAGCCACAGCACAGTTCAAGCAGATGTCCTGGGACTGCTGCACATGCGCACTGTGTATGCAGTCACTACACATGCAGTGCGCATGTGCAGCAGCCCCCGGACATCTGCCCGCATGCTTGCCCTCCCGGAGCATACTTCCTTCTCCTGGCGGATGCGCCTCTTCTGGCCTAGCCAGCCAGCAGGTGGGTGGGCAGATGTTCCGGGGCTCCTTGCCTCGCTTGTTGTGAGATGCTTGCAGCTGCTGCATGCTTTTTTTGGTGCAGCTTCTCTGCCTGTTTGTTCTGTATGGTCGAGGAGGAGGATAGCAGCTGCCCGGTTGGGGGAGGCTTCTTGCACTGCGAAAGAGGTGGCTGGAGACTGAAAAAGAGTCACCTCCAGCCACCCCTGTTTCAGTGTGAGAACCCTATAGTTGCTGCTCCGCTTCTACAATGGGCCGGCACATGTTGTGTTTTTTTTGGTGGGGCTGGAGAACACACGGCAGTTGCAGGCTTCGTGCAGCAAAAATTACTGATCTCCGGCTTTGCTCCGCTTCTCCAATGGTCTGGCATCACCCTTTTCTATGCGCTGGCTGCTCAGACTTGCTGGGACTGGCACATAGAACTGGGCATGCCTTTTTCGGTGCAGCTGCTGGACTCCAGCTGCAACAAACAAAGCATGCAGAAGCTGCAGGCATCTCACAACAAGGGGGGCGAGAAGCCCCGGGATATGTGGCCATCTGCTGGCTGGCTAGGCCGGAAGAGGCTCATCCGCTGGGAGAAGGAAGAAAGCGTGCTCTGGGAGGGCAGGTGCCGGGCCAGTGGGTGGATGTCCCGGGACCACTTAAAGGTTGACTTTAAGAACGCCCCCATAGAAGAAGCCGAGAACCGAGAGCAAAAGTAGTGGCAGCAGGGATGACAGGGACATGTATGTCCCTCCACAAGGAGTGTGAAGGGAGTCAGACACTGCACCTCTGAGGAAAAGAGGAGGTACCGGAGCCCTTGCTGTCACCAGGGGACCATGGAAGGACACATCACATGCCCCTGTTGCTCCCACCACCGCTACTTTTGCTCTCGTTCTTAGCTTCTTCCAAAGTCAATCTTTTAAGAGTTGGAAGACGTTTCACCAACTCATCATTGGGAGAGGTGTAGCCCTTGAATACACGAGAAGTCTTGGGCAAAGTTCTCTGACTTTTAAAATGTATCTGTATGGTGTCTGCCTCCCTTCATGCTCCTTGTGTATGCTGGGAGCACCTAACCGGAGTGAAGGAGAATGAGGTTGGCTACTATGGGGCGAGCGCCTTGGCTTCCCCTCTTGCTCCTCACAGTAGCCCTCAGCTGGTGCAGTTCTTTACTTGGGCAGCCAGACACCTGCAGCAGCGCTCGCAGCAACAATAGGCAGCACCGCAAAAATGAGGTACAGTAAGATTTGGCAGTGCAAATTTATCTCTGAGGGACTTCTGGCATGCCCACAGAACTGGTAGTAAAAAATTTGGAATCCCACCACTGAGTAGTACATTTGGGAGATAACCAAGGTACAATAAACAGAGCAAAAGCTGATGGATTCAGAACGTGTATACAACATGAAGTAAGTTGTGTAAAGGCCCTTCTGGCCATGGAGTTAAAGCCCACTGTATGTTCCCTATCCAAACCACTACAGCCTTCAAGTACCAGGACAGGACATCCACACCACCTCTTAATTCATCATCAAAATCCATTTCTCTCTTCACCAATTTGTGATATAGTGAAATTACAATGTGCTTTCAGTAAGATTTTCACTGATAGTTACTTCTCCACAGTACTAAAAATATTGCTAATCCCATCAAAGCATTTAAAAAAACCCACAAATCATCAGTGGTGGGATTCAATTTTTTTTTACTACCAGTTCTGTGGGCGTGGCTTGGTGGGTGTGGCTTAGTGGGTGTCTCAGGGGAAAGATACTCCATTCCCTCCCCACTCCTGGGAAAAGGTTACTGCAAAATCCCATTCCCTTCTCACCCCACTAACCTGCTTTCCAGATCCGTTCTCCTGTGTAGGGCAACAAAAGAAGACCCAGACAATCAGCTGGGACTTGGGAGGTAGAGAATAGATGGGGGCAGGGACAGTTAGAGGTGGCATTTCCCAGTTCTCTGAACTACTAAAAATTTCTGCTACTGGTTCTCCAGAACTGGTCAGAACCCGCTGAATACCACCTCTGGCTTTCATGTAATATTGTAGGTTCACACATCACATTAAACTATGATTTGGCTTAGCATAATGCAGAAACCTAGCCTGTTTGGAAGCCAAGTGTTATGCTTTTAGCAGTTCTATAAACAATGAATTATGGTTTATTTTTAAGTTAAATAAACCATAATATATGTACTTATATAAAATGTATGTCGATCCAGCCATAACTTGACACTCTAAGCAAACATTTTTTCTTTCCTTCCCCCAATCCCATGTAGAACTCTATAATAGATGATTGCAAGAATTATTAAGATCGCATTACTTATTTTACTATTTTTATTGATTTTTTTATTGATTTTATTGCCAATCAATTAAAAAACTTGCAGTGGTTTGCATCCATACAGATAAATAACTATTCATTTAAACTGTTCATGGCAAAACAATTTAAAAAATCAATAATCACAAACAATATAAAACAACAGCGACAACCAATAGGTAAAAGTATACAACCAATGTACAAAAGCAAAACCTAGCAGACAAATTAATTTCAAAATAAAAATGGGATAAGATGGTAACAGTCAAATTCATTTCCAAATGTTCTACAGAAAATTTTAGTCAAAAGCAACTGCTAGGATAATAAAAAGGATAAGACAAGATGGAACCAGCAATTGAGAAACAGTGCCTCCTGGCTTCCATTCCACTTATCTCAAGGCAAATGGAGTACAATCAAAAGCAAGAAGAACATGCGACTGTAGATGGGTTGAGTCATGTAGGTGAATGCAGCCCTGCAGGTACCTAGGCTCCAAGCATATAGAGAGCTTGATAGGTTAAAAATAACACTTGGCATTTATTGGTAATGATTGTAGAGCCTGAAGCACCCACCAATAATTAGGGTGCACTTCAAGATCATATACATGAAATGCCCTGAAGACTCCAAAGTACTAAATACAAATATTATATTTTTGCCCCATGGTAGCTACAGGGGAAAGGGAAACAAGTGTTCTCATATGCATCCTGGAACAACTGCACAAATGACATGGACTATGTGATTTGCAGGATGTAATCGTGGCTTCTACCAGATTAGGATATAAATGTATGTTAATTCTTAATTCTTACTTTGAGTTTCAAACAAAACAGTACATTAACACTGGCTTTTAAGCAGGCCCCCCCAACTTTCTGGGTGCCAAGGACTGGTTCTATGGAAAAGAGGTTTTTCCATGGACCAGAGGGGACATGGTTTTCTGTGCTGCCTGTTTCCCACTTGTGTGCATGGATGGTGTTAGGAATATAAGTCACCTAACAGGTATTTGGGTTGGACAATATGTAAACTAGGACAGATATTTTAATACTGTCTCTTTAAGAGAATTATAAAAGTGTAATTGGGTGTGGTTTCTCAAACGGCTGTAAAATGGAGCCGGAAACCTGGGTTGTCTTCGCCTTAGTCTCAGAAGAAGTCTCAGTGAGTCTCTTCTGTTGGAGAGTTTTGCCATTCCTGTATTGACTGTTATTCTTGGATTTGATGTAAATCTGATACTGAATTGTTTTTGACACTGGACTTTGTTACTGGATTATCCCTGGACTAAAAACTGACTGCCTTACCTGTGAATGACTTTGGACTGCTTATCTTTGAACTTTGCTTTAACGTTTCTGGAAGTAAAAACCTACATTTATTGTGTGCTGTGTGTGTATTATTCAAACACTACTTTCAATACGTCTCCCTGTATGCGCTCATTCTCCTAACGGGAATTACCTCAACAGATGGAATTTTGCTTGTTTGTGTAAACCAGTTTCTGGTGTACCACAGACCAGTGCCAGTCCATGATTCAGGGTTGGGGAGCCTTGCTTTAAAGGAAAGGTTTGCACTTTAATTTGTAAAAAGACTTTCTGGTCCATGTGGTCAAGTATGAAAGACATGCAACATGAAAAAGAAGAGAAAACATCTAAGCAGAAGGAGAATGTATCATTCTTTTCACCAATTTAGCTTTTCAAAAAATAGAATATCATATGCTAACTTCACTATTGTCTTTAGCATAAATACTCCCTTATTTATGACCCTGTAGTCCTTATTCAAGGTAGAGTCAGACAACTTGATGTTCGTTTTCCTCACCTCCAATTTTCTATTGAAAGAAATCAGGCCATGGGCTTGGTGATGTGACAGATAAACTGAGAGGAAGGCATTTTTAGCAGTGCATGAAGTACATAAAACCCCAGTGCCTCAGGGTAACAAGGAATCCCTTTTGCTCTGCAAACTAAATCCCAATCTTGTAGTTGGTGGCACTGAAGTGTGAGATATATGTCCAAGAGAAAATCCAGAGTTTTTCCTCAATGCGATAGACCTATAGAATTTTGTATAGTCCTTGGTTCTCTCTTAGCTTGGTTGTTTGTTTTCAGAGATTTCATTATCCAACTAAGAAGCTACATCAGTACTTGTGAGTATGGGGGGGGGGGTTGTTCCCTGTTTATATACAGGAGCTTGTCCTGCTATTTTAGTGGGAATGTGGTTTTCTCCTCAGTAATTCTTGGATGAAGATTTTAGTAGAAAAGAATATATGTAGCTCAGGACTGAACTGTAGGAATAACAATTAAGGAAGTAATGACTTTTAGATGAACAGTTTCTGGGATATCCATGAAAGTTTTGAAAAAGAAACTTAGATGCTATGATGCGTCTATAGCTAGTAGATGCAAGCAATGGTCTTCATTGGGACAATCTATGGAAGCAAAAGTTCGGTTTGAAGAAGCAGGATCAAAACAGTATTAACATTTTTGCATCTTAATGTTGGAGAAGACTCCTGGGAATGTCTTGGGAAGCCAAGAAAGCAAGCTAAGGCTAAAAACAAAACAATTCAACCAAATTTCACTGCCAATTGTCAATTGTCACTTCAGATACATTGTGCGAAGACCTAACTCTCTGAAGAGACTCTAATGCTAGGAAAGGTGGAAGAGAAGAAGAGGACAGCCAACAGCAAGAGGGATGGACAGTTACAGTCATAATGGGTACTCTGATGGAAGACTTGAATGACAGCTAGGGACAGAATGTAAAGTGAAGAAATATTGTTGGATTGGATTGTAGGACCAAGTTTATAATCCCAATATAAGAGGGGATAAATTCTGTAGAAATCAGTAGACCTAACCTATGAGTACAGATGCTCTGGAAATATCCCTTGAGATGAGACTGTATTCAATCCCCTTGAAACTATTATTATCTTCTGATCAAAACATAGAGGAAAAACACTGACATTTTTGAAGACAATGTCTAATATGTCCTCATCAAGACACAAAACCAGGATCATGAATGAATCTACTTCTCCGCAGGCTGATATCTTCACTTTTTTTCTTTTTTTTTGCAGGAGTCTCCTTTCTTTTGTTTGTTTTTTATTAGACATATTACATGCTAGCAAAAGATAAATTCAGTGAACCTGTAGCAAAGTCATTATAGCTTTTACATTGGTTTAAATTGTGCTTACCTTATAAGAATAAAAATAGACAGCTTAAAAAGAATGTTCCATTCCAAAGTAAGATTCTAAAGATACCTCTATTTTTAACACAGACTCAGTTTTGATGAACAGTAATGAGTATTATTAATTGGAGTTAATTGCAATGTGGTAGATATGAATAGATGCAATTGCCATGTATAAATATTTTATGTCTTTACTTTAAACATGCAATTTTGTTACATACTTTGCAATGATTTAAATGAATGTGTTGTTTTTGCAGGTATGTGTATAAGGAAAAATATTAATTTATCTAAACACGGTTCTCTTCCAGAGTAATCCCACAGCAATTCCAATAATTGAGCTCTCTTGAAGTACTATATAAAATGGCTAGATATTTGGGGTGGGGCAAGAGAGGGTATCTTTCATCTGATATTAATTAAAACAATAATATAATAGAACAATAATAGAACAGTGATGGGGAACCTTTTTGTTTTGGTGTGCCGAAAGTGCATGCCGGAACCCACAATGCAATGCGCCCCCTCCCTGCGCATGCACACACAACATTACCACTCTATCGCCTCCTTACTTGCACTGCAAGTGAATGCCTCCCGGCTGATTTTCGGCTGTCTGAGACCTTTTTTGGCCTCCCAGAGACTTGAGGGAAGCCTCTGCAGCCTTTGCAGGCCGAAAAACAGGCCTGTTTAATCACTTCCAGTATTTCTGGAAATACAGGAAGTGATGAAATGGGCCTGTTTTTCAGCTTCCAAAGGCAGAGGTTGTGTGCCATAGGTTCGCTATCACGGGTCTGGAAGATGCAAAGGGCAATAGACCCAGTTGTTGCAAAGTATGAATGCATTTTAAAGTAGCCTTAAAATGTCCATTGTTATTTGGGAGAAACTGAATTTAACCTCCTAAGGAAAACAAGGCTCCTTTCCATTCCTTCTGGATCAGATACTTTCCTCAATTCAATCTGCATTTTCTATAGCTTTTCTCTTCCCATTCCTTCCCAGTACAGTTCTTTGCTACAATTCTATCCGTGTTTTCTTTCTTGTTAGTCTCCTAGAAGGCAGGAGGGGATGTGTATTGGTATATGTGTACTAAATGAGAAAGCACAGTTAATATATGTATGTGAGGTGAGGAGAATCAATTTTTGTTGCAATGTGATTTCTTATTTCATAGCACTTAATTTTAATTAGAAGTGTTTAATTCAATTATTTATTTTTATCTGGACCCACATTTTGGCGGAGTGTGGTTTCTGATAGATAACAATAACAATGGCACTTAGATTTATATACTGCTTCACAGTGCTTTACAGTCTTCCCTGAGCAGTTTACAGAGTTACGGAACAATCTGGGTCCTCATTTTACCCAGCTCGGAAGGATGGAAGGCTGAGTCAACCTTGAGCCTGGTGAGATTCAAACTGCCAAATTGCAGGCAGTCAGCAGAAGTAGCCTGCACTCTAACCACTGCGCCACCACCACTCAGAATAGGTAGATAGATAGATAGATAGATAGATAGATAGATAGATAGATAGATAGATAGATAGATAGATAGATAGA
>BLBF01000005.1:4660588-4681944 GCA_015471245.1 Laticauda colubrina
AGATAGATAGATAGATAGATAGATAGATAGATAGATAGATAGATAGAAGGATGGGTGGGTGGGTGGATGGATGGATGGATGGATGGATGGATGGATGGACGGACGGACAGACAGACAGACAGACAGACTGACTCACTTAGATGTATAAATATGCCTGTTGCATATATGTAATGGTCAGCTGAAATTCCAGGTTATATACAACCCTTGACTGATGAAGGAGAAAAGTGACTCAGTAGAGAATTTTTGTGTTTACACCATTTTTCTGTCTATTCTTAATGTTTAAACTTCATAGTCCGTATCTGGGGAAGTTCATATCTGGGGAAGGAGTTAAATATAGTATATGCACTTGGGCTGGGAGCCTTTTTAGAATTATCTCTCTAAATTGATACTCAGTGTGAAATCTGACAATGAAGCCAAGTAATGCAGATTTTATCAATGGTAAAGACAAAAGCTAGATTCTCCTTGAAAAATCCATTCACACACATGTTTATGAGATAGATGAGACACCACAAGGTAAAGCCAGATGTTACAAACAACCCTTCATGCGGCTAAAATTCAAATTACTATGCTCATTACCATTCTAGTACTTACCTTTAAATATAAACAATGAATCAGAATGGTTGAAAATTCGAGCTTATTTTTTACAAACTGGTACACCCTGCTTGGTCATGCTATTTGAGCAACTAAAAATACAAGGTAAGAAGCTATCGTTTCATCAGTGGTGGGATTCAAACTTCTTTACTACCAGTTCTGTAGGCATGGCTTGGTGGGCGTGGCGTGGCTTGGTGGGCATGGCATGGCTTGGTGGGCGTGCCAGGGGAAGGTTACTGCAAAATCCCCATTCCCTCCCCACCCACTAATCTGCTTTCCAGCTCCGTTCTCTTGTGCAGGGTAACAAAAGAAGACCCAGCTGATCAACTGGGACTCATGAGGCAGATAATAGATGAGGTGGGGCCAGTCAGAGGTGGTATTTGCCAGTTCTCCAAATTATTCAAAATTTCTGCTACCGGTTCTCCAGAACCGGTCAGAGGTGGCTGAATACCACCTCTGCATTTCATGTTGCATTACATTTTGGATTCCTCGTCTGTTTGGTCTAAACACCAAGTTTGTTTTCAGTTTGTGATTTAGTCTGGATTTGACATAGGATTGTTGCTTCCATCGGAAAGAACAGTCAAACGATAGTGAACAGGAAAGCATCAACAAACATGCCCAGTTGTGAAACAACAGCCAGAATCCTTTGTAATTCTGATTTATCACTATATCCAAACAATGGGCTCATCTTGCTCCTCCTTGTGAATAGTTTTCACTAAGCGCTAATGAAAAATGAGCAGAAAAGTCACATTGCACTTTATAAATGGTGGCATGAATCTCCCTCAAAGACAGAGGAGAACAGTTTTTGAATAAGTATGCATTGTGTGCCAGAAGTTAATAAATTGTGTTGCAACATTATAATGCTTGTGATATCTGTTCCTTGACTATTCTGAATAGATTTGGTGGAAAGTGGAATTCAATAACCTCTGGAGAGCTACAGGTTTCCCACTTCCAGTCAGAATTATGTGTACACTTCAGTAGCTAAGAAAACAGAGATAAATAGTGAAGGATTCGGAATACAGAATAAGAGAGTTGGAAGGGACCTTGGAGGTCTTCTGGTCCAGGAGTCTCCAACCTTGGCAACTTTAAGACTTGTGGACTTCAATTCCCAGAATTCCTCAGCCAGCTTTGCTTTGCTGGCTTTGCTGGCTGAGGAATTCTGGGAGTTGAAGTCCACAGGTCTTAAAGTTGCCAAGGTTGGCGACCCCTGTAATCTAGTCCAAATCTTTGCTCAAGCAGGAGACCTTATATCATTTTGAACAAATGACTGTCCAATCTCTTCTTTAAAACCTCCAGTGATGGAGCACCCACAACTTTTGTAGGCAAGCTATTCCACTGGTTAATTGTTCTCACTGTCAGGAAATCTCTCCTTAGTTATAGAATGGATCTTTACTTGTCCTGTCCTCAGGTGTTTTGGAGAATAGATTGACCTCCTTCTTCTCTGTGACAACCCCTCAGATACTGAAGACTACAATTATGTAACACCTAGCCCTTCTCTTTGTTAGACTAGACATACCCAGTTCTTGCAACTGTTCATCATATGCTTTAGCCTCCAACCCCCTAATCATCTTTGTAGGTCGTCTGTTTATTTCTATTACATCTTGTTACTAACCATGTGGAGAGGGTTACCTGAAAAAGACATAAAAGTGACACAACCAACAACACAGTAGCATAGATACTTTCATTTCACACAAAAACAGTTTGATTAAAAGCACACTTAAAGGTTGAAAGTGCATGTTTACAGGTGACACAATTTTAAATACTAGTTGCTACCAGCAGGGGGAACTGCTGTATTCAAGTACTGTGAGTGGGGAAAGTAGATGCTGAATTTAATGGAAGTTTGGACTAATCCTGAAGTAGTTTTTGGCTATTTTTCAGACTTCAAAATTTCAGGTTATATTTCACTTTACTTAGTTCCTTGGTAACTTTCATTTTGCCTCCAACCTCCCCTGTAAGAAAAGTATTGAGAAGATGATGGAGATTCAGTTGTGGAATATTCTAGAGGAAGCAGATTATTTGGAGCATTGGTTTTAGGACCACCATGGGGCAAAAGCAGTACCAGCTGATCTAACAGTTAGCTGTCATCAGAACTGGATGAGGGGAGGTCAGTTCTCTTGGATCTTTTAAAGCCTTCCAGTACCATCATCCTGCAGGGATTGAGAATTGGCACTGTTTTAAAGTGATTTCATTCTGAGTATGTGTTGTTCATGGAAACAATAGTTGAGCCCTTGGATGTTCCAGTGTGGGGTACTATAGTTACTGCTCTATACTATTTATACTATTTAACATATATTTGAGACAACTGGAAGAAGTCATTCATCAATTTGGGGCAAGGACCATCAATACAATGAGGATATTCAACCTATAGATTATCACTCTAGGTCCGTGAAGGTGAACCACAAGTGGTACGCAGAGCCATTTGTGCTGGCACACGAGCTACAGGCAAACTTACCTCACTGTGCATGTGCACTGAGCCTCACAGCTGATTTTCGGCCAGTTTGAGGCCTTTTTCGGCCTCCCAAAGGTTTGAGGAAGGCTTCTATGGGCTTCTACAAGCTTTGTAGGCCAAAATCTAGCCCCATTTCATCACTTCCTGCTTTTTCGGGGCTAGATTTCAGGACTAGATTTCAGCCTACAAAGCTTGTAGAAGTCCGCAGAAGCCTTCCTAAAGCCTTTGGGAGGCTGAAAAAGGCCTTAAACCGGCTGAAAATCAGTTGTGAGGCGCAGTGCAGCTAAGGGGGCAGCGATGGTGGGTGGGATTGTGCACGCATGTGTAGGGGACAGGGGGCACGCATTGTCATCTGGGTGCTGGCATGCGAGTGCAAGCATGCAAGCACGTGCACAATTTTTGACACAGGAGCCCAATAAAGTTACCTACCACTGCCCTAGGTCAAGCACAGAACACCTAGCTTTAGAACTGGGTCAGTGGAGATGCTGCAGATACAGAAACCTACAACCTTAATATAAGGAAGAAAAAACTCAGAATACATTGTGCTAAGGCAGAATGAATGTATGTCTATAAATATCAGGCTTATCTCTTAACATCTATTCTATTGAGCCACGGTGGCACAGTGGTTAGAGTGCAATACTTCAGGCTACGTCTGCTGACTTCTGGCTGCCTGTAATTTGGCAGTTCAAATCTCACCAGGCTCAAGGTTGACTCAGCCTTCCATCCTTCCAAGGTGGGTAAAATGGGGACCCAAATTGTTGAGAGCAATATGCTGACTCGATAAACTACTTAAGCCCATGTCACACTGTACCAACGGATGCAAAGAGGATGTAAAATGGACAAAAAACCTTGCCATCCGTTTGAAAACGCGATGTATTCACTGCCTCCATTTGGCTTCCTCTCTATCCGTCCAGCATCCGTTTATGGACGTTTCATCCGCTCCAAAAGTTTTGGGCTGCCCAAAACTTTTGCGTGGAAAATGTATCCAATGCGTCCGTTCTGCATCTGCTACGCATCCGTTAAGCATCTGTTACACATCCGTTATGCATCCGCAATATCCACTAGGCGTCCACTACGCATCCGCAGAATTCCATCCGCCCGGACGCAGGGAGGAAGCGGAACAGACGCAGGACGGATGCAGAACGGATGCAGAACGGATGCAGCATGGAAACAAAGCGTTCAAAACAGAAATAATGTTCACAGAGGGGACTTGTCTCGGATATTAAGGATGTCGAGAGGATGCCTAGAGGATGCCTAGAGGATGCCTAGCAGAAAACCTATACTGCCAATAAAAAGGGGGAGCAACTCGCCTGCATCTCACTTTCAGAAGAGCAGCCCAGCAGTGCAGACCTCTGCAGCCTTCATCTGGCTCTTCCTCTTCCACAGCATCCAGTCATGTCCACCGTGGATTGTAACAAAGTCCTTTTGGCAGCCACCATCATTCTGCAACAGTGCGAAGCCATCTGCAGGCTCTGTGAACTCTACTGCGAGAAGAAAAGGAGCGACCCAAAAAGAGTGTGGATTCGAAGATGGTTCACCAGAAGAGCAGAGGATGGACTGTACAACAAGCTGATGGTGGAGCTCAGGAACGAAGACACTTGGGCGTTCCAGAACTTCATGAGGATGCCTCCAGCCATGTTTGACGAAGTTGTGCAGCGGCTGACACCCAGGTTGACCAAGGCAAACACCAGCTTCTGGCCCAGCCTGGAACCTGGGCTCAAGGTGGCACTCACTCTGCGCCACCTGGCCTCAGGGACCTCCTACAGGAGCATGCAGTACAGCTGGAGGGTGCCATCCAACACCATCAGCATTGTGGTCAGAGAAGTGGTGCAGGCCATCATCGAAGAATACAAGGAGGAGCTCCTCCAGTACCCCTCCACTGAAGAAGGATGGAAGAAAGTGGCAGAGCAGTGGTATCAGAAGTGGAACTTACCAAACACCGTTGGAGCCATAGATGGCAAGCACGTGGCCTGCAAATCTCCAGCCAACTCAGGCTCCACTTATTTCAACTCCAAGGCCTTCTTCAGCATCATCCTCTTCGCCATGGTCGATGCTGACTACAAGTTCATGTACATCGATGCTTCAGGCAACGGCTCATCTTCAGATGCCCAGGTATACAACGCCAGTCACCTCAAGGAGAAGCTGGAACGCAACCTCATCGTGGGCTTCCCAGATCCAGAACCCCTGCCCAATGACACACAAGATGTGCCCTACTTCATCGTGGGGGATGACGCCTTCTCCCTCACAACCTACCTCATGAAGCCCTACACTTCCAGACTCCTCACCCATGAAGAGAGGATCTTCAACTACAGGCTGTCCAGGGCAAGGCGAGTGGTGGAGAACACCTTTGGCATCCTGGCCAACAGGTTCCAGGTACTTCTCACCACCATGCAGCATCGCCCAGAGACCGTGAGGAGGATCATGGAAGCTTGCTGCATCCTACACAATCTCATGCGCACCCGCTACCCAGTCTTGCAGAAAGGCTCATGGACCTCCAGCAAGGCAATGGGGACATGGAGCCTGGGGAATGGAGGCAAGGGCAAAACCTGATCGACACTGAGGATGTGCAAGGCCCCAACAGAGCCTCACATGAAGCGAAGAAGCAGCGCAACCTCCTGAGACAATGGTGCAACTCCCCAGCTGGAGCAGTGGAATGGCAAGACAGGATGGTAGATGCTTAATGGATGCTTCCTTCAGCCTGTCTCATCACACTGATGAGATTGGGCCATGTATGTTTGGTTGGTCTACAATGAACAGGGCGTTTAATAAAGAGTTGTGTTTATGTTGACATGTGTGGATAATTATTACATTATTATTGATAATAAAGGGCCGTAGGTGTGGCACCTGGGAGGGTGGACCACACAGTCCCACTATGCTTGCACTGGAGGTTTATCTATCCCACAGCTATTACCCATTCCACAGGTATCCCTGCCCATCCCACAGCTATCTCAACCCATCCCACAGCTATCTTAACCCATCCCACAAGCATGCAAAAGCTTAAACCATTTCTAAAAGTTTCCACCAAGACTTTATTAAAAAAAAAAGGAATGAAGCAAGTGTGTGAATCAAAAATATTTCTTAACAACAAGCTATAAGACAAAAATGAGTCTCTGGCACTCCTCTTGGTCACTCAGTCTCAGGGGTGAAGGGTGCAGGTGCTGTGGAGGTGGCTGGTGCTGGAGTGCTTGTCATCAGCTCCTCCAGAAGCAGAAGCAGCAGAAGCCCCAGCCCCAGAAGAGCAAGCCCGTGCTGCAGAAGCCCCAGCAGAACCAGAGTGAGGGCCAGGGGGTGGGATGGTAGCCCTGTCCCTCTTGCCAGGGCTGGCAGCAGATGGCTGAGGCTTGCTGTGCTTCCGCATGGTTGTGGGGTTGCTGGCTTGCAGGCAGGCAGGCAGGCACCAAGGCTGGCAGGGAGGCATGCACCAAGGCTGGTAGGAAGGCTGGCAGGCAGGCTGGCAGGCAGGCAGGCACCAAGGCTGGCAGGAAGGCTGGCAGCAAGGCTGGCAGGAAGACTGGCTGGCAGCAAGGCTTGCAGGCAGGCTGGCAGCAAGGCTGGCAGCAAGGCTGGCAGGCAGACATGCAGGCAGGGCAGGCAAGGCAGCCAATCCGTCCGGCAGCAGGTCTTTCCTCTGAATGGCGACCTGCTTCCAAGCTGCTTCCGTTATATCCACGGGGCTGACGCAATGCATCCTCCCCGCATGCGCAATTAACACCAGGCATCCATTAGGCTTCCGCTGTGCATCCGCTGTGCATCCGCTTCATCCGCTGTGCATCCGCTGTGCATCCGCTGTGCATCCTCTCTTTCTGTTCCTCGTCCGCTTTGCTGAGGTCCCCCGGAAACCTAGTGGATGCGCCATCCACTCTCATCTGCTTCCATCTGCTGGGCTTCCGTTCCGCATCCGCTTTGCATCCGCCCTGTGTCCTCCCCGCGTCCGTGTTATCCGCTCCAGTTATGCAAATTTTTGCTCCTTTTGAGAGCGGATAACAACGGATGGAACATTTTGCTCGTCCGCTGTGTCCTTTTTGCATCCGTTGGCAGTGTGACATGGGCTTTAGAGAGGGCTGAAAAGCACTGTAAAGTGGTATATAAGTCTAACTGCTTATATTCCATTTGTTCTTTTGTAAGGTTTTGCTCTCCTAAAACAATATGAGGTCCTTTTGAACTCATGGCTCCTGCAAACTGAGCGGAGGGATCTTTAAAAGCTTCTGCTGTTATACCAGTTGGAGCCCATCTAGACTACGGTATCCCAGCAACACTAATAAAGGAGAATATTTGTAGCTCAGGATTGACATGAGGAATCCTTGGTGTTCTGTATAAAATGGTATATTCCAAACTATGCAATCTGATTGGCTAAAAGACTAAGCATTGGATTGGTTCATTAGGAACCAATCCAAAAGAGCTGCTGAAAGGCGCCAAAGTTAAATAGATGCCATTGGCTACAAGCCGGCAGGCAAGACTGTATAAAAAGGCTGCTGCAGCTTCAGCCAAACTGTTCTGTTACTGTTGCTTATTTGAATAAAGACTTTGTTTGTTGGAACCCGGTCTACCTCGCATTTTTCAGGACAGAACACTGGTAACGAAGGTGGGATCGTCCTAAACGCGAGACTGAGCACGCGGCAGAAAGAATTCCAGACTAAAGTAATGGCTGGGAATAACGCGCCGCCCGCACCTTTCAATCCCAATGAAGAGGATTGGGAGTCATACGTAGACTGTTTCCTGATGTTCTTAGAGAGCAATGAGATAGAAGAGATCTCAGACCAGCAGAAGAGGGCTGTATTCCTAATGCATTGTGGACCAACCATTTTTAAAATGGCCAAAGCATTGGCAAAGCCCAGAGACGTGAAACAAATGACCTGGTCTGAACTTCACCGAATGTTAAAGGCCCACTACGCACCAGTAGTGTCAAATATCATCAAGCAGACATGAATTCTACAAAAGGGATCAGAAGGAAGGCGAAACCATCACTGACTTCGTGGCAGCTCTCCGACAACTGGGGGAGCTTGCGAATTCCTGAACTTAGATGAAGCCATGCGAGATCGAGTTGTCCTAGGTCTGAGAGACTCTAACTTACAAAATAAACTACTAAATAAACCCAATATCACAGTGGCTGAAGCGATCGCAGAAGCCACAGCAGCAGAAGCCGCGAAAAAGTCAGCGGCCACTATAAAACTAATGAACTCCAATAATGATGCAATGACCCTACCCAGAGGAAAGAAGCAAGCTCCCACCACAACTCATCATGAAGAATTCGGCAGTCCATCAGAAATGGAAGATGAGGATGATGAGGTCCATCACCTGTACGCCAACAAAAAAAGGCGCGAAAAAAGAAATTGGCAGGAATGCGCTGGCTGCAGGGGAAACCACCCACGAGCCAATTGCAGATTCCTTGATGCCATCTGCCGAGCTTGCAAGAAGAAGGGACACATCGAAAAGGTCTGCAGGAATCGAAAAAATAACAGCCCAAACAGACGCAGTAACTCCCCACTACCAGCTGAAGCAAAGCAAGCCGAAAAGAAATGGGAGCGCAACAAATGAACTGGCAACCGAGAAAAGATCCATCAAACTGTCATTATTGGAAGCGCCCAGACGGAAAGTGAGAGAAAAGTCAAAATTGTTGTAAAAATTGAAGGAAGCCCCTGCGAGATGGAAGTCGACTCAGGATCCTTCCTGTCAATGGTGTCTTGGAACACAGTCAGATGGCTGGTTCCAAACATCAAATTAAAAGAACTCCAGAAACAAAAATTAACTCTAAAAGACTACCAAGGAAACCAAATCCCTGTGGTAGGTCTAGGATATTTCCGAATCACATACAAGCAGCATACTGAAGTCCTGCCTCTAACCATAGTCGACCGGGATCGCCCCAGCCTCCTGGGCATCAAATGGTTCGCACCATTGAGCATCGGAATGACCGGGGTGAGCCGAGTAGCTGCAACCTACTGGGAAGAGAGCCTGATACAAGAGTTCCAGGACGTCTTCAACGGCACTTAGGCAGGTACCGGGAGACCCCAATTTCCTTTAGTTTAGACCCTCAGGTAGCACCTAGAAGATTAAAAGCCAGATGAGTCCCCTTTGCTTTAAAGGCCAAAATTGATGAACAGTTAAATAAATTAATTGAGCAAGGGGTCATAGAACCAATTGACCATGCTAGATGGAAGACACCAACAGTAACACCTGTTAAACCTGATGGGTCGGTACGCATCTGCGGAGACTACAAGGCTACCCTGAACCATGCGTTGCAGCAAAGCGCATATCCTGTACCAATTGTGCAACATTTACTGCACTCGCTAGGGGGAGGAAAATTTTTTGCCAAGCTTAATTTAGCCCAGGCATATCAACAGCTTCCAGTAGACCCAATAACGGCCGAGGCACAGACAATAGTAACTCACAGAGGGGCATTCAAATGTAACAGACTTTAATTTGGAGTGAGCATTGCCCCAGGCATTTTCCAAAGCCTTATGGAACACCTACTAAATGGAATTAAAGGGGTCGTGTCATATTTTGATGACGTCCTAATTTCGGCTAAAAACACGACCCAATTAGAGAAAAGACTGAAAAAAGTGCTAACAAAATTTAGAGAATACGGCCTGAAAGTCAAAAAAGAAAAATGCTGTTTAATGACTGATCGCATTGAATTTTGGGGGTATTTAATTGACGGTGAGGGTATACAACCTACAGAAAAAAAGTCAACGCTATTAGAGATGCACCACAGCCAAAAAACAAAACGGAATTACAAGCATTTTTGGGTCTAATAAACTTCTATAACGTATTCCTCCCTCACAAGGCAACGATACCTGAACCATTACATCATTTATTGGATAAGAAAACTAGTTGGACTTGGGGGCATAGAGAACAAAATGCATTCCAAGGCATAAAAATTCTATTAACCTCAGACACCATTCTTATTCAGTTTAATAACACACTTCCATTGACGGTTACCTGTGACGCCTCACCATTTGGAGGCAAGCCTGTATAAAAAGGCTGCCGCGGCTTCAACCAAACTGTTCCGTTACTGTTGCTTATTTGAATAAAGACTTTGTTTGTTGGAACCTGGTCTACCTCACGTTTTTCCGGACAGAACACTTGGTGCTCTCTGAGCTTGCTTGTTTCCTTACAAACATTGGATAATGTTTCATTATCCAAACTAGGTAGCATCATATGTTCTGGTCACTAGCACAGATGATGTTACCTAGCACTGATAATGCAATCTCATTTGGGTAATGAAACATCTGCAAGAAAACAAGCAAGCTCAGAGAGCACCAAGGACTCCTCATATTCCAGGAACACTCATCCTGATTACCTTGTGATAATCCATCACCTTTGAAGATGACCTGGCTGCTGCAGTTAGTAAAGGTCATGACCACATTATTAGGAAGGCCTGTTACTTTTGGTGTATACAGCCCTGCCTGTCAATAGATTTCTAGGCCCAATTCTGGGGGCTGATTCTCACCTAGAATGGTCTACATAGACTTGCACTGGACACATTGCCAGATATGATTCTGCCCGTATGCTTCAAATGTCAAGGGAAGATCTCCCTCCCCTAGGAGATTAAGGGGACTTTGCTTTCTTTGCAAGAATCCTCTTTTTATGGAATACATGCTTCTCTAGAGATGCAATTAGCTTCTACATTCCTTGCATTCTTGAAGGGTCTTAAACTCTGTATCTGTTCCTGGCACCTATCTTTTTACATTGTTTATGTGTTCTTTCTTATAACTATATTGAATATACTAATACCTGCAGATATTTGTGTTTGGATTGCCTGTTCTGCTTCAATATCAAGGCATGAAATGGTCCTCTCTTCATAGTTGTAATTTCAGAGAAGTTGAAAAGAAAGCCATTCTTTAATTTATCTGTCTTTGTTTCTCTTCCTTCAGAGCGTGCTTTGCTGACAGGTAAAAGCATCAGAATAACAGCAAAATCTGTTTATCATTTCAATTTATTTATTTGTTTGCTTGCTTGTTCATTTGTTTGTTTATCTATCCTTACAAGATATTTCCTATTTCTAAACTACCCAAATCCCTAGGAATATGTATCTTCATGCTTAGTTCTAAGGCTGATTTGGGGTTGGTTTTTTTTTGACACATCTGAACTTTAGTGTTGGAGAAGACTTCTGAGAATACCAAAGAAACAAATGGATCAACAAATAAATCAAACCAGGTTTCTCATGCAAAGAACAAATGATGACTATAATTATCCTTAACTGTCTGGAGAAGGCTCTAATGCTGAGAACGTTGAAAGGAGAAAGAAAAAGACACCTAGCCACAAGGTAGATGAGCCCAGTTACAATGGAGATGAATGCATTGAGAGATTTGAAAGAATAGGCTAGGCATAGATTGTGCAGGAGAAAATCTATGTGGTTGCTAAGAGTCAGCACTGGCTTGATGCCACATGATCAGTCAGGTTACCCAACCATAGATCATATGCATGGATTCCTTAAAAAACCTAAACCAAGATCATTCTAGATGAGAATCAGCCCTCAGAATTGGGCCTAGAAACCTACTGATGGGCAGGTCTGACCAATAATGTGATCATGAACTTTACTAACTGCAACAGTGATGGATTATCACAAGGTAATCAGGATGACTGTTGCTGGGATATGAGAAGTCCTTGGTTCTCTCTGAGCTTGCTTCTTTTTTTTTGCAGACGTAAATAAGGACCCAGATTGTTGGGGCAATATGTAAAACCACTTAGAGAAAGCTCAAAAGCACTAGAAAGCAGTATATAAGTCTAAGTGCTATTGCTATCTGCATCCAAGAATCAACTGGCTGCCAGATTGTAAGTGTAGCTATAACAAGATTTATCTTGTAATATTAGATTTTATTTTTGTTCTCCTATCAGCAAGGAAGTTATCAATGACTAAGGAAAATTGTTAAGCAGGGAAAGTGGTTAATTGTTCCTCTGTCTTAGATAGAGAAGCATTTTATATAGTAACATCTTTTCATTGACAAAAAGATGTTAAAAAGCAGCATATTTCACGAATGAAGGCTATGCAGTTGGCAGTAAATATGTTTATGTTTAATGGAGGCTATACATAGTAACTGCACGCAATTGCATGCACACTGGTTCCAATAAATTTGGTAGAATGCTATGCATAGTTATAAATGTGTGTGTGTGTGTGTGTGTTACACACACAATTACGATGAACACTATAGATTAAAATGTATCAAAATCATGTGATTTTCTGTATTCGTCGACTGTGCCTGAGTTCAAGCTCTCTGTTTTTTATATATGACTGCCATCTATCCAGCCACAGATGAATGCTACAAAAGTGGTGTTAATTGTGTCTCTGAGACTATACCAGGGTTAATTAATTTTTATTTATTGTTAAATTTAAATGACTGCGCATTTCATTAAAAAGTTATTTTCGGAGACCTACAACTATCAGATAAAACAAGGCATATAAAAGCAATTAGGATAAAAACATTGGCAATAAAGGTTAAATATTATTAAGACAAGACATACAAACCTTGGAGAAAGACAGCATGAGTGTAGCCATCTCAGTAGAGGAACCATCTATATATGTCTTGGGTTCCTGGTCTGGATGGGGAACAATAGACTTCAGCTGAACCCTGGAAAGACTGTGTGGCTGTAGGTTTGAAGGCTGTAGGTTTGGGAGCCGCTAGACTTGGATGTCCCAAATCTAGTGACATAACCAGGTCATGGGGGGATTTCCAGAACATCAAGAGGGATGATCTTTCCAGGGTTCATCTGAAACCTGTTGTGCCCCATCCAGACCCAACAACCTCCAGGCATCAGAATAAGATGTTCACAGTATTATTTAATTCACCAGAGTATATCAGAGTGTTTGCAGCATGACTATTATTATGAGAGAACCCAGGAGTGAAACATAGCACAAAAAGACTTAGACGCTTAACAGTGGTTTATATACAAGACATATACAGAAATATACATGATAGGCAAATACCTGACAAGCAATCAATCTTCTTAACTCAACATGGAGAACTCTGCAATGGAGACAGGACACAAGGAGAGAGAACATGCCCTCTAATGGCTGTCTTTATACCTCTTAAAGAGGTAAAGATAAACCCATAAAGGCAATATCAATGCTGATTCATCTTCATTGCATCTGCCTTACATTGCATCAGCCTTATATTGCATCAGCTTTACAGCTGCTGGTCAGCTCTTAAATATCTATACCTTAACAAGGTATATATAATTGGGTATCATCAGTATACTGATGACACTTTATGTCATGGCAATGATGGGCTTACCCAGCAACCTCATATATATATTAAAGAGGAAAGAAGAGAAGGCCACACCCTACATAGCAGGGGCCAAGAATAAGGCATCTCTAAAAGCTTCCCCAATTTCAGAGCATATAGCCAATACTTTGACAGCAACACCAGATTTGGAGTACATCCACTGTCCTACATCAGGCTACGGGTGACCTGTGCTAAGACCATGATTGTCTGATTGTCATAAATTTCTGAGACCACTCTGCTAGGGAAGACAGCTGAAATCTCCCATGGCCATGAGCTTGGGAAATTCCACTGCCAACCTGAGATGAAGTCAAAATGCTCAGGCAGGGAGGTCAAAATGCAGTAGGGAAGGTTAGTACAGTAGCAGCAATTCCAACTGATCCCTAGAACACAACTTAATGAACAGGGTCTCATATCCACTGATCTGTAATGCAGTATCCCTGAAAGGTATAAGAGACTCTGGAATGACTATCGCCACATTCCTATCTCTGCCATGGAGTCTTAGCTGATGTCACACTCGAAACCCAGCCGGGTATATTTGGAAAGAATAACCTCCCCTTCCCGATCTAGCCAGATCTTGGTAAGGCATTCCAGTCCAGCCCTTTCATCAATTATTATATCACTGGAGAAGGAGTCCTTATTACAGACTGACCTGGCATTCAGTACTAGCAGCCTGAGTACAGGACTTATGAAGATCTGTTGATAGGGTATCAAGGTTAAGACCAAGTAGCTGGAATGTAAAACTCATATGAGAGGCAAGAGTTCCATGTTCCTTGAGGGCAACCTATTCCCTCACCATGTCTCCCCATGCCTGTCAGACAGGAAACATGACTAATTCTATCTTATTGTATGGCTATATTAACAGAGTCTGAAAGTACAAACTTCTCACCACAATTTTAACTGCTTGATTCTTTAGGGTAGGTCCTACTTCTTTCTCTGCCTCTCTTGTCTGGTTATTTCCTAGGCAGCATCTCTTGTCATTCTCCAAGGTCATCCATGCTTTCCATAACAATGCCTGACATCACACATTATGGCCTGTCTCCATCCCTTATTCAATGGCAGCCCCATCCCCAGAACCCAAAACCTTAAATTAGGTTGCTTCCATTTATTTTTTTCAGCAAAGACCTTTGCTTTCCTTTGCATTGAATGCCAGTGAAAAATTTCTGCCTTTTCACAAAAGTACTTATGGAAATGTATGCCATCAGGCAGCTTGATTAAGTTTTTGGCTCTCGTTTATTTTTTACTCAACCTGATGGAACAGTCTTCTTGCCACTGGGTTATTGCCAGTAGTGAAATTGATGTTCATTTTCCTGGGAGCATTGCTATTTCTAAATGACATATTGATCACGCTTGGAGGAGGGAAGTTTTAGAGCAGAAATACTCTCTATTTATATGTCCACCATCTCTTTTTTTCTGTCCACTCGGGAGAAAGTGGTGACAACTAAGTCCTACCTTTCATATACACAAACCCATCCCTTGCAATGATAAATCCACTTTTTGCTATAGAACAAGCAGTATTATCTTAAAAACTCTATGTTATAAGATGGTATAAACTTTATTGGCAAGACTGCACTTCAGAGAAGAACAGAAGAGAAATAGAGGAATTGTAGCTGCTCCCTAAAGGAGGAAAATGGGGCCTCTTCCACAGCACAGGATCTCCCTTTCATCAGACTCTAAAAATGCAGGTCCTCCCTCACCCCCAGTCTCTCTCTACCACTAGAAAGTCCAATAGCCATATGAATGGACAGAGCACAAACTGCTGGCTTCCAAAGCTAAAGGCCGTGTCACACTGCCCAACGGATGCAAAAAGGACACAACGGAAGAGAAAAATGTTACATCCGTTGTATCCACGCTCAAAAGGGGCAAAAATTTGCATAATTGGAGTGGACAACACGGATGCGGGGAGGATGCAGGGCGGATGCAAAGCGGATGCGGAATGGAAGCACAGCGGATGGAAGTGGATGGCGCGTCTGCTAGGCTTCCGGGGGGGCTCAGCAAAGCGGATGCGGAAAAAGCGGACGCAGAACGGATGCACAGCGGATGAAGCGGATGCACAGCGGAAGCCTAGCGGATGCACAGCGGAAGCCTAACGGATGCCTGGCATTAATTGCGCATGCGGGGGGGATGCATTGCGCAAGCCCCCCGGATATAAAGGGAAGCAGCTCGCACGTCTAGCATTCCGAGGAAAGACCTGCTGCTGGACACTTCGAGTTCCTTGCCTGCATGTCTGCCTGCAAGCCTTGCTGCCAGCCTGCCTCCAACCTGCCTCCCAGCCTGCCTCCCAGCCTCCTGGGCAGCCTCCCTGCCAGCCTTGCTGCCAGCCTGCCTTCCAGCCTCCCTGCCAGCCTTGCTGCCAGCCTGCCTTCCAGCCTCCCTGCCAGCCAGTCTGTCTGCCAGCCTTGGTGCCTGCCTTCCTGCCAGCCTTCCTGCCAGGCTTCCTAACAGGCTTCCTGCCAGCCTTCCTGCCAGCCTTGGTGCCAGCCTTCCTGCCAGCCTTGGTGCCTGCAAGCCTTCCTGCCAGCCTCCCTGCCAGCCAGCAACCCCACAACCATGGGGAAGAAGCAAAAGGCTCAGCAACCTGCCGCCATCCCTGGCAAGAGGGACAGGGCCACCCTCCCGCCCCATGTCCTTGACTCTGCTTCTGCTGGGGCTTCTGCTGCTTGGGCTCGCTCTTCTGTTGCTGGAGCTTCTGCTGTAGCTGCTCCTGGCAGTGGTGCTTCTGCTGCGTACTCTGCTGAAGCTGCTCCTGGTCCTGCTGGTCCTGCTCGTGCTCTTGGTCTTGCTGACCCTGCTGCTGGTGCTTACTCTGCTGCTGCTCATCCCGGTCTTGCTGCTGCTGCTGCTGCTGCTGATCTTGCTGCTGCTGCTGCTGCTGCTGCTGATCTTGCTGCTGCTGCTGCTGCTGCTGCTTATGATCCTGCTGGTGATGATAATGATGATGATGATGATGATGAAGATGATGCTGTTGGTGTGGAGGAGCAGCCCCTACAACCTGGAAGTCCTTCTGATGAGGGCCCATATGGTCCTGCCAAAGGGAGGAAGAGGCGTATGCAACAACGGGAGAGGAGGCAGTATTACATCGAGGAAGCGCACGAGGATGAGGTGCTGGAGTGGCTGAGAGAGAACGACTATCTGTGGCGGAAGGGACACTGGCTGTACAGGGACACCAAGCGGAAGCAGGCTGCTTGGAGAGAGAGGGCGGAGAGTCTGGGCTACACTTCGGAGGTGCTCCTCGGCTGGTGGAAGAACATGCACACCTGGCACGGGAAGCTGCACCGCAAAAAATCTGGCCAGGCCAGGGTTAAGCTGACGGACAGAGAGAACTACGTCATGGCCAAGTGCAGCTTCCTGGAGGGTGAGGTCCGCCACCAAGGAGCACCAGGAGCCCAAATCTCTACCCTCTCTCTCCGGCAGCCTGCTGGGAGCCAGTCCTCTGGCAGCCGAGAGTCAGTCCCTGTCTCCATGCAGGTTTCTGTGGAGTGTGCCATGGCGGAGAACCCCCGGGCAGGTGTTGAAAGCATGGTGGAGAGCGAGGAGGACTCCCTGGTGCGGTGGGAGAAAGGAGACATCGAGTCCACCACTGCCGAAGCCGCATCCACCCACACCTCCGCCACCACAATAAGGCAGAGAGCCGGACCGCAGGAGGGGCAGAGCCACAAGGTCCTGATGGAGATCAGGGACACCATCCGCACCAGCATAGGTCTCCTCTCTCAGCTGGTCCCCATCGAATCCTCCTCCTCCAACCGCAAGCCCTTCCTCAATTATGTGAACCAGACCCTCAAGGAGATGGCGGATCCTCAGTACCAGGTGGTGAAGGAGAGGATCACCACGCTGCTTAACATCCCTCCAGACCCAGAGGCACCTGCTCCCACCCTGTCCAGGTCTGCTCCTCCACCCCAGGTGATGTCCCTCCCATACCAAGGCTTCCCACACCCCCTCACCGACCAGGGCTACAGCTACCCCGAGGTCCAGCAGCACAGACAGCAGCCCTTACAGATGCAGGCACAGAGCCATCGGGCGACACTGCTGCCACCGGTTCCAATGATGCCACCGATGCCAACCTCGACAGTCCTCACCCCGCTGCAGAGCAGGCAGCCCCACTACACTGCTCCTTCCTCAATCCCATAGCCAAGCCCGGCCTCAGTACATCTGTCATCAGTACTGGGGCTGACACCCCATGGCATGGAGGAAGGACCTCTCAGCATTGCGGGGCTGAGCCAGCTGTCCGACACCTTCCTCAACACACCGTCCCCTGTTGTCCTCTCGGGGCTAGGCACTCCAATAACACCTCAGACCAGCACTGCAGCAGCACCCACCTCCACCGCACCTGCTCCCTAAAATCTTAGCCTGGGCACACACCTCCGAGTGACCAAGAGGAGTGCCAGAGACTGGCTGCCTGGATATTTGTGGACTTTATTTGGACACTTGACTTGGGTCATGTTTATTTTACAGCTTGTTGTTCAATAATTTTTTTTCTATAAAGTCTGGGTGGAAACTTTTAGAAATGGTTTAGCCTTTGCATGCTTGTGGGATGGGTTAAGATAGCTGTGGGATGGGAAGGGATACCTGTAGGATTGGAAGGGATACCTGTGGGATGGGAAGGGATACCTGTGGGATGGGTTAAGATAGCTGTGGGATGGGAAGGTATACCTGTGGGATGGGTTAAGATAGCTGTGGGATGGGAAGGGATACCTGTGTGATGGGCAGGGATACCTATGGGATGGGTAATAGCTGTGGGATAGATAAACCTCCAGTGCAAGCATAGTGGGACTGTATGGTCCACCCTCCCAGGTGCCACACATATGGCCCTTCATTATCAATTACAATGTAAGCATTGATCCACACATGTCAACATAAACACAACTCTTTATTAAATGCCCTGTTCATTGTAGGCCAACCAAACATACATGGCCCAATCTCATCCATGTGATGAGACAGGCTGAAGGAAGCATCCATTAAGCATCTACCATCCTGTCTTGCCACTCCACCGCTCCAGCTGGGGAGTTGCACCATTGTCTCAGGAGGTTGCGCTGCTTCTTCACCTCATTTGAGGCTCTGTTGGGGCCTTGCACATCCTCAGTGTCGATCAGGTTTCGCCCTTGCCTCCATTCCCCAGGCTCCATGTCCCCATTGCCTTGCTGGAGGTCCACGAGCCTTTCTGCAAGACTGGGTAGCGGGTGCGCATGAGATTGTGCAGGATGCAGCAAGCTTCCACGATCCTCCTCATGGTCTCTGGGCGATGCTGCATGTTGGTGAGAAGTACCTGGAACCTGTTGGCCAGGATGCCAAAGGCGTTCTCCACCACCCGCCTTGCCCTGGACAGCCTGTAGTTGAAGATCCTCTCTTCACGGGTGAGGCATCTGGAGATGTAGGGCTTCATGAGGTATGTTGTGAGGGAGAAGGCGTCATCCCCCATGATGAAGTAGGGCACATCTTGCGTGTCGTTGGGCAGCGGGTCTGGATCTGGGAAGCCCACCATGAGGTTGCTTTCCAGCCCCTCGTTGAGGTGACTGTCGTTGTATACCTGGGCATCTGAAGATGAGCCGTTGCCTGAAACATCGATGTACATGAACTTGTAGTCAGCATCGACCATGGCGAAGAGGATGATGCTGAAGAAACCCTTGTAGTTCTGATAAGTGGACCCCGACTTGGCTGGAGCTTTGCAGGCCATATGCTTGCCATCGATGGCTCCAACAGTGTGGGGGAAGTTCCACTTCTGATACCACTGCTCTGCAACTTTCTTCCATCCTTCTTCAGTGGAGGGGCACTGGAGGAGCTCCTCCTTGTATTTTTCGATGATGGCCTGCACCATTTCTCTGACAACAAAGCTGATGGTGCTGGGTGGCACCCTCCAGCCATACTGCATGCTCCTGTAGGTGGTCCCTGAGGCCAGGTGGCGTAGAGTGAGTGCCACCTTGAGCCCAGGTTCCAGGCTGGGCGGGAAGTTGGTGTTTGTCTTGGTCAACCTGGGTGTCAGGCGCTGCACAACTTCGTCAAACATGGCTGGAGGCATCCTCATGAAGTTCTGGAACGCCCGAGGGTCTTCGCTCCTGAGCTCCACCATCAGCTTGTCGTGAAGTACGTACTGCGCTCTTCTGGTGAACCATCTTCGGAGCCAGACTTTTTTTGGGTGCCTCCTTTTCTTCCCATAGTTCTGTTCACAGAGACTGTAGATGGTTTCGCAGTGTTTCAGAAGGATGTTGGCTGCCGAAAGGATTTTTTCGTAATCCACAGTGGACATGACTGGATGCTGTGGAAGAGAAAGAGGCAGATGAAGGCTGCAGAGGTCTGCACCGCTGGGCTGCTGGTCTGAAAGTGCGAAGCAGGCGAGTTGCTCCCCCTTTTTATAGGCAGTATAGGTTTTCCGCTAGGCATCTTCTAGAGATCCTTAATATCCGAGATAGATCCCCTCTGCGAACGTTTTTTCCACTTTAAACGCTTTGTTTCCTTGCTGCATCCGTTCTGCATCCGTTCTGCATCCATTCCGCGTCCGTTCCGCTTCCTCCCTGCGTCCGGGCGGATGCGAGTTGCGCGGATGCGCAGTGGACGCCAAGTGGATATAGCGGATGCGTAGCGGATGCATAACAGATGCGTAGCGGATGCAGAATGGACGAACTGGATACATTTTCCACGCAAAAGTTTTAAGCAGCCTAAAACTTTTGGAGCGGATGAAACGTCCATAAATGGATGCTGTACGGATAGAGAGGAAGCCAAACGGAGGCAGTGAGTACATCGCGTTTTCGAATGGATGGCAAGTTTTTTTGTCCGTTTTACTTCCTCTTTGCATCCATTGGTGCAGTGTGACAGGGGCTTAAACTAAGACCCTGAAATCCTCATTTCCGTCCTGGCGCTAATATTCAGATTAGTGCTGCAAAGGTCATGGACAACTTGCTGCAGCCAACTCACCATGGCCAACTCCTCATGGGACTATTCAACTTTGTATTAACCATTTCATTCAGTTACTTTTATTGCTGGTGACCACATTTTTGTTGAAATTATTGTGACTCTTATATTTCTGTATTGACTTTTTTATTTTATTATTATTGGCCATGGTTCTATTGAAATTCATTTCACATTTTTATATGTTGAATTGTCCTGTGGTGAGTTGTCCCACAGTTAGTTGGCTATGGCAAGTTGTACTATGGTGAATTTGCCAAGGTGAGTTGGCCATTGGCCATGGCGAATTGACAGTGGTGTGTTGTCCCATTCCGGTGCTGTAAAGAATTATTCTTTGGCATTTTTCAAACATTAAAAAAGAGACTGGCCATCAAAACTGAACACCACTGTTGGATACTATATAGGCATGTCCATGTAGACAGCATTCAATAATTATAGAAAGTAACTTGGTTTTTTTTCCCCTCAAAAAGCAGGAAATAAAATAAGTGAATTTCTCATGTGTGGGTGTAGAGTTGTCACATTTATGTTAGTTTCCAGGCTAATAACCGGGAAGCATCATTTCCAGGAAGCTTTCTCAGAAGGATAGGACTTTAAATAGGACAGGAGGTGGCTCAAGGGAAATGATGGGGAAGGACTGCCAACCCGCAAGTTGAGCTGAATTATTTGCAATCCCTGGACAAAGACCAATTTTTGGACAAACCTCACAGGACCTTCTAGATGAGAAGAAATCCTCATGAATCACCAAATGAGAAATTGTCCTCCCAGTTGAATTGGAAATGTACACCGAAATGTAAGACTGTTTATTTAAGTTGAGCACTGGAAGCATCCTTCTCCTCTGATGGGCCTACAGGAATCTCTCTCTATTAAATTTATCAGGATGCTTTGTTCCTTGCTAATTTTTCTTCTACTAGATGAGCAGAAGAATTCATTTGGCTCCTCAGCATTCATTTATTATTTTGCTAAACAGTTATCCCATAAATTTGAATTCTCATTAGACGATTGTCTTCGTAGGCTGCTTTTAATTAATAAAACATATTTTACAGCTATTCAAATAATTCCTTTTACAAAGTATACAAATAAAACAGACCAAAGAATTCCAAACCAACAAATTGTTTTCAGATTGGAATAGGCTTGAAAGCAACAGATGATAGATAGATAGATAGATAGATAGATAGATAGATAGATAGATAGATAGATAGATA
>BLBF01000005.1:4684522-4724389 GCA_015471245.1 Laticauda colubrina
CTCCCTGTCATGAGACGCCCATCTGATGCGGGAGAGCAGATACCGCAATTTTTAAATCTGTGTACTTGTTTATTTCTGTTTCTTTTTATGCATACTCTGGATTGTAGGAACATTAACCAAGAGGTTTAATTACTCTGCTGCTGCAAAGTTCTCTGTAACTTTTAATTATAATGTAAATGTGTTCTGAAAAGTGGAGTTAGATTGGACCCAATGTCCATTATAGGCTCCATTGAGGTTATAAGGACAATCTTTCTTTCCCAACTTTTGGTACCCCTTACTCGAAATTCACCTGCAGGATCTCTGCAGGCTTCCTTGCTTTTGAAAAAAAACTCTCTCTCTCCCTCTCTCTCCCTCTCTCTCCCTCTCTCTCTCTCTCCCTCCCTCCCTCTCTCTCTCTTTCTCTCTCTCTCTCTCTCTCATACAGCATGGGGAGCTGGTTGGTGGGAGGAATTGAAGTGCCCCTGCATTTGTAAGTCTGGTCAAGTGGCCAAATGCTCAATTTTTAATCATTACGTGGGCACTTTAACAGCTGTAAGTTCAGGCATCAATTATAAGTCCATTCAGTGCCACTGTAACTTTGAACAGTCACTGAACAAATGGTCACAAATCAAACACTAGCTGTATCTTGTATTTTTTTCTGATTTACCATGATGAAAAATAAATGATACATTCTACAAACAGGTGAATAAATATCCCCTCACCCTACCTTAAAGTTTCTTCGTCTGAATTCCATGTTAACCTAATGCAAATGATCCTGTATCGTCCATCTGAACTCTGCTTTTGAAACCAGCATTTGCCCTATTTTAAAAGCCAAAAGAAGCATTCTAAGTTATCTTAGGAGCTGAGCAAGGCATTCAGTTATGTTGAACCGCTTCTGAAGCATAGTTGGCATTTCAGGATCAACCTCTCTTCTAAGTCACAGAAACTCTAAAGCAAGTGTTGCAATCTTCTTATACCAATTAGGAAGCTAAGAATAAAACATAGGCACCCTTGATTTGTGTTAGAAATACCTTCTGCATTTTCCTCTGCATCAATCATCTCCATTCCACCACAAATAGCACTGAGGATATGGAAGACCAGTTTTTCAAGATGCTAGTCACTGATGGGACAAGTATGGGAAAGAAGCTTTGCATTCTAAATACACAGGCAACATTTAAGTCATTTTTTAACACTACAGGTAATCCTCCCTTATTGACTACCTTGTTTAGTGACCATTCAAATTTACAACTTTGCAAATAAAAAGAAAAAGCTTTGCAACAGGTGGGCAGCCTCTCACTGTGATTGCCATTTGTGTGCTTTACAACAGGCTTTTAATAAGCAGAGTTATTAAGTTATTAAGGAGAATGAAGAAGTAAAATTGCAAGTTGTGGTCATGTGATATCTTGCTTAATGATCACATGATTCACTTAATTACTGAATGGAAGTGATGTTGTCATGTTGCAGTCACATAGTTTTCTGTTTAGCACCTGGTGATGGAGTTTCCAGTCTCAGTTGTGTTCATAAAGAAAGGATGACCTTAAGTCTATTTTCTCCTCTGATTTTTGCATGTTCTCAGATTTTCTGGTAATTGCGCTATCAGCAGTTAGCATCACCTCACCCATGAACTGGGACCAAATATATGTTTTCCTTTATTTTTCTTTATAACAATTGAAGAGAGGTGTTCATTAGCCAACATTTCAGAAATGCACATGTAGAAAGATGCTTTGAGGAGTCATAACTTTACACAATTACAATTGGGTTTACTCACTGTGCTTCTTTGTGTCACTTTCCACATTTGTGCCTTAGCCCATGGGTCCCCAACCTCTGGGCTGCAGCCCATTACTGGGCCATGGTCTATTTGGAATTGGGTCATGTGAGTGGCTAGCTGGAGTGCACGCATGCATGCACAGTTCAAATTGCACATGTGTGTGCAGCTCAACTTGCACATATGCTTGCAGCTCAACTTGCACGACCAGTGGGTGGATGGGCAATCACGTGTGTACACACCGGCCTATCCCTCATGCAAGTTGAGCTGCGTGCATGTGCACTGGCCAGCCATTCATGTGGCCAGTTCCCCACTCCCCCGTCCAGTTGAAGTGCCAATCCAAAAGGGTTGGTGATCGCTGCCTTAGCCTATTCTGTTAATTCAGTCATTATATCTTGTATAAATGAGTGTGATGAATGGATGTGAATGAATGTGATGAATGAAGTCACTGTGTAGTCTTATTCAACACAATGCTAAAAAAAATTCAACAAAATGTAATAGTATGGTATAAAATTCTGGCATTCTAAAACATGCAACAATATTTGATGAAAGAAAAATACTTAATTTTGCTATCTAATAATTTTAATTCAAGAAATCAACTGCACCAATTAAAGGCAGTTCAGTTAATATGAATATCCATATTACTTAGGAAATATAGGAATCTATAATTGGTCTGTCTTGCTCAATATTGAATGCCACTATGGGAAGATGTTTGTTTGTTTACTGGGCTTATATGTCCCTGGAATCACTCCAGATTGTGAGCAGCTTACAGGTGAAACTCAAAAAATCAGAATATTGTGCAAAAGTTCATTCATTTCAGTAATGCAACTAAAAAGGTGAACTTAATATATGAGATATACTCATTACATGCAAAGCAAGATAGTTTAAGCCATGATGTGATATAATTGAAATGATTATGGTTTACAGCTCATGAAAATTCCAAATCCACAATCTCAGAAAATTAGAAAATTGTGAAAAGGTCCAATATTCTAGGCTCAAAGTGTCCCACTCTAATCAGCTCATTAAGCCATAACACCCGCAAAGGGTTCCTGAGCCTTTAAATGGTCTCTCAGTCAGGTTCAGTAGGAAGCACAATCATGGGAAAGACTGCTGACCTGACAGTTGTGCAGAAAACCATCATTGACACTCTCCATAAGGAGGGAAAGCCTCAAAAGGTAATTGCAAACGAAGTTGAATGTTCCCAAAGTGCTGCATCAAAGCACATTAATAGAAAATTATGTGGAAGGGAAAAGTGTGGAAGCAAAAGGTGCACAAGCATCAGAGATGACCGCAGCCTGGAGAGGATTGTCAGGAAAAGGCCATTCAAAAGTGTTGGGGACTTTCACAAGGAGTGGACTGAGGCTGGAGTCAGTGCATCAAGAGCCACCACACACAGACGGATCCTGGACATGGGCTTCAAATGTTGTATTCCTCTTGTCAAGCCGCTCCTGAACAACAAACAACATCAGAAGTGTCTTACATGGGCCAAAGAAAAACAGAACTGGTCTGTTGCTCAGTGGTCCAAAGTCCTCTTTTCTGATGAGAGCAACTTTTGCATCTCATTTGGAAACCAAGGATCCAGAATCTGGAGGAAGAATGGAGAGGCACACACTGCAAGATGCTTGAAGTCCAGTGTGAAGTTTCCACAGTCTGTATTGATTTGGGGAGCCATGTCATCTGCTGGTGTTGATCTACTGTGATTCATTAAGTCCAGGGTCAACGTAGCCGTCTACCAGGAGATTTTGGAGCACTTCATGCTTCCTTCCGCAGACGAGCTTTATGGGGATGCTGACTTCATTTTCCAGTAGGACTTGGCATCTGCCCACACTGCCAAAAGCACCAAAACCTGGTTCAATGACCATGGGATTACTGTGCTTGATTGGCCAGCAAACTCACCTGACCTGAACCCCATGGAGAATCTATGGGGTATTGCCAAGAGAAAGATGAGAGACATAAGACCGAACAATGCAGAAGAGCTGAAGGCTGCTATTGAAGCATCCTGGTCTTCCATAATACCTCAACAGTGCCACAGGCTGATAGCTTCCATGCCAGGCCGCATTGAGGCAGTAATTGCTGCAAAAGGGGCCCAAACCAAGTACTGAGTAAATATGCATGCTTATATTTTTCAGAGGTCCAATATTGTTTTATGTACAATCCTTGTTTTATTGATTGCATGTAATGTTCTAATTTTCTGAGATTGTGGATTTGGGGTTTTCATGAGCTGTAAGTCATAATCATCACAATTATGACAAATCACGGCTTGAACTATCTTGCTTTGCATGTGATGAGTATATTTCATATATTAGTTTCACTGTTTAAGTTGCATTACTGAAATAATTTTTGCACGACATTCTAATTTTTCGAGTTTCACCTGTAGATCTAGTATTCTGTAAGTAAATGTAATTATATAAATCCAAATATATACTGCAGAGAAACAGTATAAAAACTTCATATTTGTAAAACCTCAAACTACAAGTGGGAATAGCATCATGACACATCATCTTTAAGGCCTTCTGGAAAAATGGAGTTTTGGTAGAACTTCAATTGTCTGAAAGCTGAGCCATGACAACTGGAATTTTTTTCTTATTGGAAAGAAAATAATGTAACTACTTGGATAAGCAGCAAAACACTTTGAACCAACAAGAAGCCCAAGACTTAACTACTTGGATGACTAAGATTCTTCACTGATATATTCAGAGATAATCTGTCCCAGACTTTCTTGGAGAAGATCAAAAGCAGACCTCAATTTTTCCCACAGAAATTATAAGTTCCACAATAAGCTACAGTTGATTTTAGACAAACTGTCTCTTCTGATCAAACAGGTTGTGAAGCAATAACAAAAGCAAAAATAAGATAAAAGCAAACAGTAATTCCAACTGTGTTTTCCTGAAAATAAGACCCAACCAGAAAATAAGCCCTAGTATGATTTTTTCCAGGATGCTCATAATATAAGCTCTATTCCCAAAATAAGCCCCAGTTAAGATCATCAGCCCTGGTGTGCATGGCCAGCATTAGGAGGTGGTTGAATACACAGGGGCTGATGGCATCTGGCATGAATTGCAGCTTGCCCACCAAGGGGCTGGTATACTGTGGGGCTGAGTCTGTGCACTACAACCACTGGGCCAGCCCTCCAAGAAGCAGACAAAGGCAGAGGTGCAGGGGGAGGCACGTGATCTCACCTGCCAAGCACACCAAGTAGCCACTTAACCCTTCATGGTTGTGGGCAAGCAAAGACAGACAGTGGGATAGAGTGGATGTATAGCCACGTAGCATGTCCAGCAGGCTGAGTTGTGTACCTCTCCCCATGTACTTTTGCCTCTGCTTGCTGCTTGGAGAGCTGGTCCAGTGTTTGCAGTGCTTGGACTCACCTGCACTGCATGGGTTGCACAGTCCCAATGTGCAATGGCCAAGGGGCAGCAGGTTGCAGCTGCTGCTAGACAGTGTCTGCTCCTATTCACTCACTGCATCTTTTATGCACGCTGGGGAGGTGGAGCACCCAGCTGGGGTGAGATGGGGTGGCAGGGGCTGATTCCTTGATACCATGTTTTCCCCAAAATAAGTTCTAATATGTCTTTTGGAGCAAAAAAAAACAAAACAGACTGGGTCTTATTTTTGGAGAAACACAATATTGTCACACTGTCTTTTAACTCCAAAACCAGGGATACATAAATGTCTGGGACTGGAGCCTTATCACATCCTATAGCAATCAAATGGATAAATGGATACACACACACACATACACATCATCTTGATATAAAAAATTGGTAAATAGATGATCTGTTCATGCATATTGTCTCAAATTGGATAATAAAGAAGTGGTGAGGTAAGTCTACCAATCGTAAGATAGGCTGGTATGGCTTGGGACAGATGGATAACTAGAGGCAGCAAGTTCATGGTAGATGGTAGGAAGAAGAAGAAGAGCTGATGCCATTACTTGGAAGTGATGCATGTGACATAGTATGGGAAGTCTGAAGAAATAAGGGCAGATGTTAGAACAGCCTAAATATTCACAGTTCTGCAGCTCTAATATGTAAAAAAAGGACTTATACTTTTTACCATCACCAAAATTTGGTGGCATGCTGAAGGTACCAGCAACATATAGTGGCTAGTATGGAAGAAGCTAGGTTATACTCCAATATTTAGCAATATGAATAATGATTTTGATATGGGCCTGTACAAGCCACTTGCCTCTTATTTGTGTTATTCCACACATATATGCACATATTGATGGCCTGCTTCCTTTGCTTGCTGCCAAGTATAAATAAGAATCTTTTTATCTCTATACTCCAGGGAAAGACTCCCACTCCTGTGACCCTCTAACTCTGGATAATGATCTTGAGGAAATTACATGCCATTCATACATTTGAGAACAAAGGTAGCATCAGGTTGATTGTCAAAGAGAAAAGAGACAGGATCAGCAGGCTTCAAGAATGGCCCTGTGGGACAAATGTTCTACTTAAGAGCCAGAAGTTCTTTCCATGTATCCTGTCACCTAATTCAGGATAATGAACAGTAGCTGGATTTGTATGAGAACATCATAAAAGCCATAGTATGGTATGGTGTGGTGTGTTGTGGTGTGATGTGGTGTGGTGTGGTGTGGTATGGTATGGCATGGTATGGTATAGTATAGTATAATAAATATAATAAAATGTATATCTATATATATTTAATATAAGCAACAGTCTAGTCTTGTATTCTTTCAGCTACAAAACTTGAATTTTGTAACATATATCATTTATTATTGCATATTTATTATTACATAATATATATTTGCCTTTATTATTTATAATTAAATCATGCATTATATCATTCCCAATCCTCTAAACCTGCTACTTATATTTATCCTATAAATCTTAAAGCTCTGGGACTACTTCACAACCACATCCTTTTCTGCTGATTCTGTTGTCAGTAACTTAAATAAGCCAACACCAAAGCACCTGAATAAAAAAAGGCACTGGAAACCCAAGGTAGAATCAACTTTGTCTTTCTCTAAGAGAATATCATTGGTATTATGGTATCATTGATAAGATCAATAGCTTCATTCATTAATTCAATAAAAACTAGCTCTTTGACAAATGCACGAAATACATGTGATGAAAAAGATCAACTGTCAACCCCGAAATTCGGTTAAACAAAAATTTATCAAGCAACAAACTAGACAAATTGTTAAGAAACAAGCTGTAAGAATAAAATAAAGAGGGCTCCAGATAACATTATAGAAACAATCAATAAATACAGAAAGCTAAAGCAATACCTTTTGCAGAATTGAAACATTTGTAATAATAGCATTGTCACACACAATCATTTATTCTTGTGATTTTTAAGATTAAAAGATTCATACAATAAAATGTTTTATGAACATAAATAGGATATCAAATTGAACTCTGGGAATATTTCTTTAGGGATGTCTTTCTAAAGCCAGAGGAAACATTCTTAAAATGGCTTTCTCATTCATGAGTGCCTTTCATTGCTTGGACTCTAAAGTTATTTGACCTTAGTCAATCTGAGGAGCCAAATTATTGGGAGCAATATGCTGACTCTGTAAAACACTTAGAAAGGGCTGTAAAGCACTGAGAAGCAGTATATAAGTCATAGCGCTATTGCTATTTGGGTGGAGCTATTCTGGAGAATAATGCTAAACACTATGGCTGCTAAGGACTGTCCAAAGGATACATGAGTTCCTTCTCCAGCATCAGAGATGCATCCTGAATTGACATTATACTGTATAAGCTCTTTTACTAGGCAAAGATTAGTCTTCCCAATGTCAGAAATTCCAATATGGGGAAGACCAAACAATGGGATGACCAAGAATGAGGAAAAAGGATATGAAAAACTTTATGGTCAAACTGTCCCAAACAAGCACATCTTTCTACCTCCATAACTCACTAAGTATATTTCCTTGCATTAAATAAAATAGACACATTATTTGTTTTGAAGAAAAATAAATAAAAAAGAGCAGAAAATGCTAATCATCCTGTTCCTATACTTCTTCCCCGATGTCATGTTGCTAGAATGATGGGATGCTCTGCCCCATAATAATAACAATAAGTAGTTCAGGAAAAATCAGAGTATTGAAGAAGACAGGCAGTGTAAAAATTGTCCTGGTATAATACAGGTAGTTCTCACCTAGAGGTGGTATTCATCAGGTTTGGACCGGTTCTACAGAACCGGTAGTGGAAATTTTGAATAGTTCAGAGAACCAGCAAATACCACCTCTGACTGGCCCTGCTCCATCTATTCTCTGCCTTCCAAGTCCCAGCTGATTGTCTGGGTCTTCTTTTGTTGCCCTGCACAGGAGAACAGAGTTGGAAAGCAGGTTAGTGGGCTGGGGAGGGAATGGGATTTTTGCAGCATCCTTCCCCTGCCACGCCCACTAAGCCACGCCCACCAAGCCACACCCACAAGCCATGCCATGCCCACCAAGCCACGCCCACAGAACCAGTAGTAAAATAATTTGAATCCCACCACTGTCCTCAACCTACAACCACAATTGAGCCCAACATTTCTGTTGCTAAGTGAGAGAGTTGTTAAGTGAATTTTGCCCCATTTTTGTGACCTTTCTTGTCACAGTTAAGTGATCCACACAGTTGTTAGTAACCCAGTTGTTAAGTGAACCTGGCTTTCCCATTGACTTTGTTTATCAGAAGGTTGCAACAACTGATCAGGTGGCCTCGGGACACTACCATCATCATAAGTGTAAGTCAGTTGCCAAGCATCTGAATTTTGATCCCCTGACTATGAAGATGCTGCAATAGTCATAAGTACGAAAAATGGTCATGTCCCTTTTTTTCAGTGATGTTGAACTTCAAATGGTCACTAAGTGAACTGTTGTAAGTTGAGGACTACCTGTAATCAGTTATTTGTATTTCTTTTTCATGATTTATATTATTAAAAAAAGCCTATAACATAATATGCAAAAGCACAATTGGTTTAGCTTTGACATCCCACCATTTTACCTCTTATGTAACCTCTTAAAATACCACAAGTTTAAAATAATTATACACAGTGAAGTACAATTCTTATGTGGATGCTTACAGACCAGTTAAACGCAGCATGTTATCCTATTAAACAGTCAAGTAATTAGCAATTGAAACAGCCTGAATAAATTATCACAAATAAAATTATATGGGTTATTTGGACAGATGAAATCATGCATGACCCTTAGAAAATGAAAAGAAACCTACAACACAAATAAAGAAAAGAGGTGCAAGATACACTAAGCATCAACCATATTAACTAGAGGAAACTGGATGCTTTCCCTCAACAGCCATTTATTTTTAAACCCCTTTCTGCCATGTTGGCTCAGATCATTAAAGCCAGAGAACAGATATTTAGAAAGGAGGGAAAAAAAACTCAGAGCATTGTCTAGTGGGCTAGGAGCAGAGTACATTCCTTACACAATAATTTTCACAATTGGAAAGCATGAAAATGTTTCTCTAGGCAGACTGTTTTTTGCAGAGTTTTCACATTAGCCAACTCATAACCTACTTTTTCTAAGATAACCTTACTCATTTGATACATTCCTTAGGTTATAGACTAGAATGCCAATGATTCTCTCTTACTTCTGTGGGAAATCAGACTTGGAAGACTCTTGTAAGATGCTGTCACCGACTATACACTAGAGTATGTGTTGTTTTTGGATTTTAGCCAGTTTCTTTCCTTTAAAAGGAACTGCCTGAGAGAAAGTATGCAGAGGAATGAGCTGATTCTTGCCTCAGGACTCCTTTTCTGTCCCAACCAAACAGTATTGTGATATTTCTCCCAATCCCACCAACCCTTTGACTTAAGGAATCAGAATTAGCTCTCCATACAGTAGGATAGGGCTAGAGTTTCCAATCTTGGCAACTTTAAGACTTGTGGATTTCAACTCCCAAAATTCTTCAACCAGCAAAGCAAAGCTGGCTGAGGAATTCTGGGTATTGAAGTCCACAAGTCTTAAAAGTTGCCAAGGTTGGAGGTCTCTGGGCTAGAGTTAACTGACCAAGAGGTGGAGATGTTAAAAATCAAGATGGCAACCAAAATCTTTTTTCCAACAATGTAATAAAAAGCCTATCTTTTTTTTAATGTGCCTGCACATAGCAAGGCATAAATCACATGGCTGTGGCTGCCATTTTGAATTTTTTTTAACCCCCTCCCTTCAGACACCCTCTGAGAATGGAACCAAATATATCGCTCTAAGAGATAAGAACTGAAGGAAACAAATACTGTCAACTAGATAAGTATTATAAGAAAGCAACAGAAATGTGACTAAACCATTCTTCATTCCTGAAAATCTTACTGAAGGATTATTGGGTGATCAGTAATTTGCAAATGGTAGATTACATTAATTTTTTTATATTCTAGGAGCAGGTTGGGTTAGATCATTATGGGGAAATTTATGTGGTCGCTAGGAGTTGAAAGCAACTTGATGACTTATGAATCGTACAATTTTATTTATTTGTTAAATGTACATGCCACGCATTTCTTAGCACCTCTTTATTCCATCTTTTGACACTAAACAACTTCCAACACTTTTCATATTCAAAATTTACTTATTTAACTAAAATATTTGCCTTCTGAATTTTGACCATTTAAGGATTCTCAAGGCAGATAATCAAAAAGGTTCCAAAGCAACCTGACTATTAATTAAAATTTTAACACAAATTTAAAAAAAGACTTTCTATAAGAAGGAAATCCAAAGGAAGAAAGAAGAACAAGGGATCAAAATGAATGGCTATATATGTATTTAAAACATATTTTAAATACATAGCCCACAAGATATATCATGCCAACATAAAAATAGAGAGCTTGTCACACTGCACCAACGGATGCAAAGAGGATGTAAAATGGACAAAAAAGCTTGCCATCCATTGGTTAATGCGATGTATCCATTCTGTACTCACTGCCTCCGTTTTGCTTCCTCTCTATCTGTCCAGCATCCGTTTATGGACGTTTCATCTGCTCAGAAAGTTTTGAGCTGCTCAAAATTTTGCGCAGAAAATGTATCCAATTCGTCCATTCTGCATCCGCTACGCATCCGTTCTGCATCCGTTATGCATCTGCTATATCCGCTAGGCATCCGTTCCACATCCGCGCAACTCGCGTCCACTCGGACGCAGGGAGGAAGCGGAACGGACACGGAACGGATGCAGAATGGATGCCTAGAGGATGCAGCACAGAAACAAAGCATTTAAAATGGAAAAAACCTTCGCAGAGGGGACCTATCTTGGATATTAAGGATATCTAGAGGATGCCTAGAGGATGCCTAGCAAAGGGACACCTATACTGCCTATAAAAAGGGGGAGCAACTCACCTGAATCTCGCTTTCAGCCCAGCAGCCCAGCTGTGCAGACCTCTTCAACCTTGCTCTTGCTCTTCGTCTTCCACAACATCCAGTCATGTCCACCGTGGATCGTAACAAAGTCCTTTTGGCAGCCACCATCCTTCTGCAACAGTGCGAAGCCATCTACAGGCTCTGTGAACTCTACTATGGGAAGAAAAAGAGGCGGCCAAGAAGCGTCTGGGTCCGAAGATGGTTTGCCAGAAGAGCAGAGTACGGACTGTACAACAAGCTGATGGTGGAGCTCAGGAACGAAGACACTCAGGCATTCCAGAACTTCATGAGGATGTCTCCAGCCATGTTTGACGAAGTTGTGCAGCGCCTGACACCCAGGTTGACCAAGGCAAACACCAACTTCTGGCCCAGCCTGGAACCTGGGATCAAGGTGGCACTCACTCTGCGCCACCTGGCCTCAGGGACCACCTACAGGAGCATGCAGTACGGCTGGAGGGTGCCACCCAACACCATCAGCATTGTGGTCAGAGAAGTGGTGCAGGCCATCATCGAAGAATACCTGGAGGAGCTCCTCCAGTGCCCCTCCACTGAAGAAGGATGGAAGAAAGTTGCAGAGCAGTGGTATCAGAAGTGGAACTTACCACACACCATTGGAGCCATCGATGGCAAGCACGTGGCCTGCAAAGCGCCAGCCAACTCAGGGTCCTCTTATCACAATTCCAAGGGCTTCTTCAGCATCATCCTCTTTGCCATGGTCGATGCTGACTACAAGTTCATGTACATCAATGCTTCAGGCAATGGCTCATCTTCAGATGCCCAGGTATACAACACAAGTGACCTCAAGGAGGGGCTAGAATGCAACCTCATCGTACGCTTTCCAGATCCAGAATCCCTGCCCAACAACACACAAGATGTGCCCTACTTCATCGTGGGGGATGACGCCTTCTCACTCAGAACCTACCTCATGAAGCCCTACACTTCCAGACTCCTCACCCGTGAAGAGAGGATCTTCAACTACAGGCTGTCCAGGGCAAGGCGGGTGGTGGAGAACGCCTTTGGCATCCTGGCCAACAGGTTCCAGGTACTTCTCACCACCATGCAGCATCGCCCAGAGACCGTGAGGAGGATCATGGAAGCTTGCTGCATCCTGCACAGTCTCATGCGCACCCACTACCCAGTCTTGCAGAACAGGCTCGTGGACCTCCAACAAGGCAATGGGGACATGGAGCCTGGGGAATGGAGGCAAGGGCAAAACCTGATCGACACTGAGGATGTGCAAGGCCCCAACAGAGCCTCACATGAAGGGAAGAAGCAGCGCAACCTCCTGAAACACTGGTGCAACTCCCCAGCTGGAGCAGTGGAGTGGCAAGACAGGATGATAGATGATTAATGGATGCTTCCTTGAGGCTGTCTCATCACACAGATGAGATTGTGCCATGTATGTTGGGTGGGCCTACAATGAACAGGGCATTTAATAAAGAGTTGTGTTTATGCTGACATGTGTGGATGATTGATTACATTGTTGTTGATAATAAAGGGCCATAGGTGTGGCACCTGGGAGGGTGGACCATACAGTCCCACTATGCTTGCACTGGAGGTTTATCTATCTCACAGCTATTACCCATCCCAAAGGTATCCCTGCCCATCCCACTGCTATCTCAACCCATCCCACTGCTATCTTAACCCATCCCACAAGCATGCAAAGGCTTAAACCATTTCTAAACCATTTCTTAAACCAGTTTCCAGCAAGACTTTATTAAAAAAAAAGAAATGAAGCAAGTGTGTGAATCAAAAATAGACTTTATTAACAACAAGCTATAAAACAAAAATGAGTCTCTGGCACTCCTCTTGGTCGCTCAGTCTCAGGGGTGAAGGGTCCAGGTGCTGTGGAGGTGGCTGGTGCTGGAGTGCTTGTCATCAGCTCCTCCAGAAGCAGAAGCAGAAGCAGCAGAAGCCCCAGCCCCAGAAGAGCGAGCCCGTGCTACAGAAGCCCCAGCAGAACCAGAGTGAGGGCCAGGGGGCGGGATGGTAGCCCTGTCCCTCTTGCAAGGGCTGGCAGCAGATGGCTGAGGCTTGCTGTGCTTCCGCATGGTTGTGGGGTTGCTGGCTGGCAGGGAGGCTGGCAGGAACCAAGGCTGGCAGGAAGGCTGGCAGGGAGGCAGGCACCAAAGCTGGCAGGAAGGCTGGCAGGCAGGCAGGCACCAAGGCTTGCAGACAGGCAGGCACCAAGGCTTTCAGGCAGGCTGGCAGAGAGGGAGGCACCAAGGCTTGCAGGAAGGCTGGAACCAAGGCTGGCAGGAAGGCTGGCAGGCAGGCAGGCACCAAGGCTGGCAGGCAGACATGAACCAAGGCTGGCAGGAAGGCAGGCAGCAAGGCTGGCAGGCAGACTGGCTGGCAGCAAGGCTGGCAGGCAGGCAGACAGCAAGGCTGGCAGGCAGGCAGACAGCAAGGCTGGCAGGGAGGCTGGCAGCAAGGCTTGCAGGCAGGCATGCAGGCAGGGCAGGCAAGGCTGTCAATCCATCCGGCAGCAGGTCTTTCCTCTGAATGGTGACCTGCTTCCGAGCTGCTTCTCTTATATCCGCGGGGCTTATGCAATGCATCCTCCCCGCATGAGCAATTAACGCTCGGCATCCGTTAGGCTTCCGCTGTGCATCCGCTAGGCTTCCGCTCTGCATCCGCTTCATCCGCTGTGCATCCGCTCTGCATCCGCTGTATCCATTCCGCATCCGCTTTGCTGAGGTCCCCCGGAAGCTTAGCGGATGTGCCATCTGCTCCCATCCACTTCCATCCGCTAGGCTTCCATTCTGCATCCGTTTCCCATCCGCTCTGCGTCCTCCCCGCGTCCGTTCCTTTCCGTGTTATCCGCTCCGGTTATGCAAATTTTCGCCCCTTCTGAAAGTGGATAACAACGGATGGAACATTTTTCTCATCCATTGTGTCCTTTTTAGTAACGTTTTGCATCCATTGGGCAGTGTGACAGGGCCTTTAGCATCACCAAGTCACACACTCTGAGGGTTGCAGCTAAGAAGACCTTGTCCTGCTCCTTCAAGTGGTGGCAGGAGATGGAATTAATGCTTCCAGTGACAACTGAAGCAAGATATATATTTATATGGAAAAAGATGATTGCATGTTCTGGCATTATGCAGTTTTGAATGTGGCTATTTAATGGTTGATAACTCTCTCACTGAGAAATCAAATCACCGTAGCAACCTGAGGTTCCTAGGATGAACACTGTTTGAGGGGGGTAAATGAAAAAGCAGATATGTTGACAAAATCATTGTTTACAGCAGCAACCCAAGGCTGTGTGCTTCAAAATAATTTCGTTTCACTTTTGCATGATGACTAGGCTATTAAATGCTTTAAGAATGCCCAAGTGTGCAATAGTGAAATGAAGCTATTAGAGAGAAAGAGTCATTTTAGGGCACAACTCATTCTTAAAAGCTCAAGCATTTGAAACAAGAAGAAACGTGTTAACGAGAAAACACAAGCAGAGGAAGGCACTTAGTTACATACCCTGGCTCTTTCCAAATATAGAATTATTCCTATTCAATATTTTAGGTTTCTTAAGAGTGTGTACAGATTGAAAAGAGATAAGACAATTCTAACTGTAAGGTGCTATTCCATTCTTTTCTTTAGTTTATTACTAGTCAAAAGTTCAGGTTCATTAAGTTGGAACGAATGGTTAGTTGCCAGTTTCCAGGGGAAACATGCAATGATATTGGCCCTGTGGAGAATAAATATACAACCATATTTATTCAAACAAACCAGAATACATTAAATATTTGGTTTGAGTATCTTAGGAACTAGCTCAATAAAGTAATGTCTTGGGCCTGTGAGTTGATCAAAATGTTGGCAGTGTCAAAATGTAATTTTGACTATGCTTTCTATGAGCAGAATGTTTGTCTGGATTTCTTGAGCTAATACATCTTCAGATGTGACAAAGGAAAGGGGTTTTTTTTTCAGCAGAAGTTAGATTAGTCCCAAGAAATCATAAGTTATAGAAGAAAGATGACATAATTTTGTATTATACTAGACCAAGTGGAGAGGGCAAATCTTATCTATACTTGATTTAAGCCATCTGTTGTGAAAATAGGTTTAAAAAGGAGATGAAGAGCTGACATTTTTGCTGCAAGAAATTTGATGATGCTATGGTTCCCCTTGAAACATACGAAGAACAAGAATTGCATGGAGTATTGATTATGAGAACCTATGAATCCTCAATTTATTCCTGCATACATATCCAAGTAAACAATCTGCCATAAAAATGCTATCAGTTTCCAGGGTTCTCCTTCCAAATTAGGATGGCAATATATGCATCTTTAAACACAGAAGACCTGCAGTTCCTGAATTCAATTCTGGCTAATTCTGAGTCCATCTGAGTTGACCAACATTATTTTTCAAGAATCAAAAGTAAGCACTGGCCAATCTGGCATTTGCCACTAAGCAAAAGCAAATTGCTCTTACATAAAAGTAAAGAGACAGGGTACTGACTTAAAGTCAAAGCAAATGGCAAAGCTCAACTAAATTGATCTAAATATAAGCATAGTTGATTCTGATTAGAAAACGAATATAAAGTTTAAGGTTGCAGACTTTACTTGAAATAATAATCTAAAAAGTCATAGAAGGGACCATTTTTGGCCTCCCCGGCCTCCAGAGAAAGAGAAAGGGAGAGAGGGAAGGAGAGAGAGAGAGAGAGAGAGAGAGAGAGAGAGAGAGAGAGAGAGAGAGAGAGAGAGAGAAACGAGAGAGAGAGAGAGAAACGAGAGAGAGAGAGAGAGAGAGAGAGAGAGAGAGAGAGAGAGAGAGAGAGAGAGAGAGAGAGAGAGAGAAGTCCCTCACATTCACACACACACACACACACACACCCCTTCAAGGCAGCCACATCCCTTCACTATCCTGCTTTCCACCCCCAGGAGCATAACAAATTAAAGTTTAATTTCCGCATATTGTTTAATGGACTGCTAAATAGGCCATGCCCTCCCAGTCACATGAACACACCTAGCCACACCTACCCAGTCACATGACCAGCCAGCCGATCCAGCCCCCTAAAGTCTGAGTGACCATGAATTGGCCCCCTGTTTAAATAATTTGGGGACCCTTGCTTTAACATATGATAGCTAAGTATCTTTCTAATAAGAGATAGTATCTCTTTCTAATAAGCAAGGTCATCAAGAGAAGTGATTGATTTTGGACTCAGATGTCCATAAGGCATGGTCAAAAAGTCCAAATGGCAGACATCATGGTGTGATCAAAACCCTGTCTGTTTTTTATGTGCACTTCAATAAGCGATTTTATTGCGTTTTCTTGAATCACAGTTTGACAGCCATCCTGATGCTTTTGACCAAGCCCTACAGACATAATTGTTTGCGTTTGCTTTTCTTTATTATTCTGAAAGGCAATAATACTCATACTGGTACAACATAAACAGAAATGGCACCAAAATTAATCTCTCACTTACCTGCAGTACAATTTTAAGTATGTAATATATTTAAGCATTACTCTAGTTGAACATATTGTCCCCATTTATTTGTACCTATTTCCTGTATTCTTACTCATATTTATACTTATACCTATTATCTTGTAAGTGATAGACAAATAAAATAAAATAAATTAATTAATTAATATCATAATAATGAATATACTTACTATGTCTGTCAAAGAGTGGGATGCCTGGACAAAAACTGATACAATCTGGAAGAAATAAAGACATGTAAAGACCAAATTCCTGAAGGACCAGCTGGGGCAAATTTGGTTTTGATTCACAAATTAAGCACCTTACTACTCCCAAAAAGAACAGCATCCTTAGCACATGGAACTCGGTTTTGATCCCAGTTAGCAGCATTTTCAAAATTTGTATTTGGAATCCACTGTTTGTACACAGCAACTGAAGAGCCTGAGAAAAACCAAAAGGGGAAAAAACAAGCTTTGATTGGGGAGTTATGACCACAACAAAATGGGATGTCTGATTTTTCTTAGTCCAATAACTGCATGATTAAAGCAACATTACAAAATGGAAGCTTGGCCTTTTCCTTCATACATGCATACACACACACACAAATATTTTTAGTAAATGGTAAAATGTGTGTGTGTATTTACTAAGCCACTAAAATAATGAAGTAGCTGTATATTTCAGATATCACTGCAGATATTAAAATGCCACTTGGTACACCCTGGCCAGACTGATTGATGTCCTTGATGACAGTACAAAGACTTAACAACCCTATGTACTGTGCTTTATCATATTTTGAACAGCACTTTTACTTTATGGCAGAATGCTTATTGCTAGTATTTCTATGCTCAAATGGATTTATAAGTACTTCTGCTCTGTACATTTTGTCATGCATGCCAATAGCCAATGTTGCAGGTTCATTTTAAGGACAGAATAATTGGGATAGGAACACATTTGTTATTTAACCAAACTGGTCTCCTCCTCCTCCTATTATTATTATTGTTTATTTCCTACTTAAATATTATTCCACTGTGAACGATATTTAGTCACCTACTTTAGACAATGATTTCTAGAGAATTTCCAGAAAGGCTTTAAATATGGCAAAATCCAGCAAGCACTATAGTAAGCAGCTCCTCACACAATTCATGCTTCTCCTGCAACACTCAAAGAAAATAATCACACATACATATTGGACAGCCTGATTTTCTGTCAAATCTAAGTAATTGAGTTCTAAGCGAACATAGCAAATGGACTGTGAATTAATTCCTGCCCTGGAAGACCCTTGCAGTGTTTTGTACTCATTATGATGAAGAGCTGTCAATTGCTATAATTTTAAAAATACTTTCTCACATATCTAGTCTTCTCAGAGGATGAAGTTTGTTCTGGAAGGTGTAATTGCCATAGATAAGATCAAGTAAGGAAGATGTCTGACTCCTAGTTATTAATGTTCTATATAACTTGGAAGTTCCAAGTAGTCAATTCTGATTGGCCAAAAAGGCCAGTAATGGATTGGTTCATTAGGAACCAATCTAAGAAGCCGCTCAAAGGTGGCAAGATTAAATTGATGTCATTGGCTAAAAGCCAGCAGGCAAGCCTCTTTATAAAGGGCTGCCACAGCTTGAGCCAATGTTCGTTACTGTTGCTGTTAACCAAATAAAGAGTTGTTAGTTGGAACCCAGTCTCACGCGCTTCTTTTCCGGATGGAACACTGGCAACGAGGATGGGATCATCCTGAAGCAGAGACCGAGCACGCGGCGAGAAAAAAAACCACGCTAGATGAGATGGCTGGTAATAACGTGCTGCCCGCACCATTCAATCCCAATGAAGAAGATTGGGAATCTTATATTGATCGTTTCCTGATGTTTCTGGAGAGCAACGAAATGGAAGAAATTTCCGATCAGCGAAAGAGGGCTGTCTTCCTAACACATTGCGGGCCAACCATATTTAAGATGGTGAAGGCATTGGCGAAGCCCAGAGACGTGAAACAGATGACCTGGTCTGAGCTTAACTGAATGCTGAAAGCTCACTATGCACCAGTTGTGTCAACCCTCATCAAGAGACATGAATTTTATAAGAGAGACCAGAGGGAAGACAAAACCATTGCTGATTTTGTGGCAGCTCTGCGCCATATTGGAGGAGGCTGTGAATTCCAAAATATGGATGAGGCAATGCGAGATCGTGTCGTGTTAGGTCTTAGGGACTCTACCCTTCAAAGCAAACTCTTAAACAGACCTAACATAATGGTGGCAGAGGCAATCGCGGAAGCAACCGCAGTGGAAGCCGCAAAGAAATCAGCGGCCACAATGAAGATGATGAACGCCAGTGCTGACATGACAACCCTTCCAAAAGAAAAAATCTCAGGCGGAGGGAGAAAGCAAGCTGCCACAAACACACACCACGAAGACCTAGATGAGTCATCAGACACTGATGAAGATGACGATGAGGTCCACCGCCTTTACGCAAACCAAAAAAGGCGTGAAAGGAAGAAAAATTGGTGGGAATGCGCTGGTTGCGGAGGAAACCACCCCCGAGCCGAGTACAGGTTCTTTGATGCCATCTGTCAGGCTTGCAAAAAGAGGGGACATATCGAAAGAGTCTGCCGAAATCGAAGAAACAGCAGCCCTAGCAGACACGGTAATTCCCTACTAAGAACTGACTCGAGGCAAGCCGACAGAAAATGGGAGCGCAGCAAGGGAACCAGCAACCAAGAAAACACACATCAGACTGTCACTATAGAAAGCGCACAGACAGAAAGCGGAAAAAAAGTCAGAATTGTAGTGTCCATTGAAGGAAACCCTTGTGAGATGGAGGTCAACTCAGGATCTTTTCTATCAATGGTGTCTTGGAACACAATTAGGCATCTGATTCCAACATCAGACAAAACAAACTCAAAAAACAAAAATTAATTCTCAAAGACTACCAGGGAAATAAGATTCCCGTGGTAGGTCTGGGGCACTTCAAAGTAACTTACAAACAACACGCTGAAGTCCTGCCATTGATCATCGTCGACCAAGACTGTCCCAGCCTTCTGGGCATCGAATGGTTCATGCCATTGGGCATCGGGATGACCAGAGTGAGCTGAATAGTTGCAAGCGATTGGGAAGAGAACCTGCTACATGAATTCCAGGGCGTCTTCGATGGAACTCTAGGCAGGTACCGAGGAACCCCAATATCCTTTAGCCTAGATCCCCAAATAGCACCGAGAAGACTAAAAGCCAGACGGGTCCCCTTTGCATTAAAACCCCAAATAGATGAGGAATTAAATAAATTGATTGCACAAGGGGTCATAGAACCAATTGACCACGCCAGGTGACAGACACCAATAGTAACACCTGTACAAGCAGACGGGTCTGTGTGCATCTGTGGAGACTACAAGGCTACCCTGAACCATGCACTACAGCAAAGCGCATACCCGGTACCAGTCGTGCAGCACTTACTGCACTCACTTGGGGGAGGAAAATTTTTTGCTAAACTCGATTTGGCCCAGGCGTATCAGCAACTTCCAGTAGACCCCATAATGGCTGAGGCACAAGCACTAGTAACACATAGAGGGGCGTTCAAATGTAACAGACTTCAATTCAGAGTGAGCGTTGCCGCAGGCGTCTTCCAAAGCCTCATGGAACGCCTATTAAACAGAATAAAAGGGGTCGTTCCATACTTTGATGACATCCTAATTTCAGTGAAAAACGTGACCCAATTAGAAGCTAGACTAAGGGAAGTGCTAATGAAATTCAGAGAATCCTGCCTGAAAGTTAAAGAAGAAAAATGCTGCCTGGCCACTGACCATGTTGAATTTTTAGGATATTTGATTGACGAACAAAGTATTCACCCAACAGAAAAAAAAAGTCAAAGCAATTAAAGACGCACCCAGACCTAGAAATAAAACGGACTTACAGGCATTCTTGGGTCTGATCAATTTTTATAATGTTTTCCTCCCCACAAAGCAACGATAGCAGAACCATTGCACCATTTGCTAGATAAAAAAACTGTCTGGACTTGGGGTCACAAAGAACAAAAAGCCTTTCAAAATATAAAAGACTTGTTAACCTCAGACACCATTCTTATTCAGTTTAGTAATACTCTACCCTTGACGGTCACCTGCGATGCCTCACCATTCGGAGTTGGTGCTATCCTGAATCACCAATTACCTGATGGGAGAGAGGCACCCATTGCTTTTTATTCGAAAACGCTCTCCAAAGCGGAATGCAACTATAGCCAACTAGACAGAGAAGCCCTCGCAATCGTCGCCAGAGTAAAAAACTTTCATGAATACCTATACGGTCAAACATTCTCCATTGTTACTGACCATAAACCATTACTAGGAATTTTGGCTGGGAATAAACCCACACCGAACATTCTATCCCCATGGATGACTAGGTGGTCAGAATTCCTGGCCACCTATTCATATGCATTGCTGCATTGACCCGGGAAACAAATCGCCCATGCAGACGCATTAAGCCGAACACCATTACCGATCTTGGAGGACGACCCGGCTCCAGCCACCACCACCCTACAACTAGAAACCTGCCCTGAACTTCCATTGACTGCAGATGATGTTGCCAGAGCCACAGCAAAAGACTCATTGACTGCCCGCGTTTTGACTTGGGTAGGTAAAGGCTGGCCAGAAGGCCAAAAGACTGAAAACTTTAAACCTTTCTGAACTAGACAAACTGAGCTGTCAATACAAAAGGGGTGTTTGTTGTGGAGAGATCGGGTGGTGATTCCATCCAAATTACAAGAAGGGGTGTTAGGCATGTTACATGAGGGCCACCCAGGCATTGTTAAAATGAAAAGCCTGGCCAGGAACTATGTCTGGTGGCCTGGCTTAGACAAGGACACTGAACATTGCAACATGCCACAAGTGTCAGAGAGCTAGACCCACACCACCACAAGCTCCCATACGGGACTGGGAGACCCCACGAGGCCCTTGGTCTCGAATCCATATTGATTTTGTGGGACCAACTAGGGGCAATACATTTTTAATAGTTGTGGATGCATATTCGAATTGGCTTGAAATCATCTTAATGTCATCCACAACAACCGACGCTGTTATAAAACAGCTGAACAAATTATTTGCAACTCATGGTTTACCTGATTTTTTGGTATCTGACAATAGGCCACAACTAACAGCAATACAATTCAAACAATACTTAGCTTCTTTGGGTATACGCCATGCACTAACCGCGCTGGCTGACCCAGTGGCGAATGGTAGAGCCAAGTGAATGGTCCGGTTCACAAAAGAAGGCCTTGAGAAAATGGACCATGGGGATGTCCAAGACAAGCTAAACTGCTTACTTACACTACAACACATTACTCCCAGTAGCACAACAAACAAGAGCCCGGCAGAATTATTAATGGGGAGAAAACTCACATCCCATTTAGATAGGTTGCACCCCAATTATACTTGTGAGAAACCCCCCAACTCTTCCAGCCGATACCGCACTTTCAAAATCGGTGACCTGGTCTATGCAAAGAATTTTACCCGGGACCTCTTTGGCTTCCAGCCACGATCACACAAGTAACAGACCCCTGGTCCTACTGACTAACCATGGACAATGGAAGAGAGTGGAAGTGGCACATAGACCAGCTTCGTTCCCGCAACATTGAGCGCAAAACAACCATGCAACCTCAAATAATAAATCTCAACGAAAACAAAACCAAGGGGGGGGGAAATACAAATAAATAAAAAAGGCTGTGAAAATGAACCATTAAAATCACAACCAGAAACTCTAACCAACCCAAAAGAGCACTTACGGTTAGATGAGACCATTGGAAGAAGTCCTGGTGAAAGGGAAGCCGACCTGGAAGGTGCCAGCCAGGCCAGCTCAATCAGCCCGGTTGAACCGGGAGGGAGCGGCAGAACCACTTCGACCGGCCTGAGAAACTCAGGCGGGAGCGGCAGTGCTGACTCACCCTTCCAGGCGGTTCCAGGGAGAAAAGCCGGAGAAACAACGATCCCGACCGAACCGCTTGAAGTCCTAGGCGAGAATGAGCCGCGCAGGTCATCTAGGACCAGAAAAAGCCCCACTTTCCTGCGCGACTACGTCACTCACATAGGACTGAACTAAAGGGGGAGGGGTGTTCTGTATAACTTGGAAGGTTCCAAGTAGTCTCTTCTGATTGGCCAGAAAGGTCAGTAAAGGATTGGTTCATTAGGAACCAATCCAAGAAGCCGCTCAAAGGCGGCAAGATTAAATTGATGTCATTGGCTACAAGCCGGCAGGCAAGCCTCTATATAAAGGGCTGCCACGGCTTGAGCCAATGTTCCGTTACTGTTGCTGTTAACCGTTGTTAGTTGGAACCCAGTCTCACATGCTTCTTTTCCGGACGGAACAATTAGGATTCTACCATAACAGGCCTTTTAAGGGCCCTTCCACAGAAGGATTCTGAACCAGCCTGAAAGAAGGTCCAGGCACCTGGGTTCCCAACATATCAGCAATGTTGAGAGGACACCGGCTTGGAGTAAATGAAATGGCTATGATATTACTTTCCCCTTCTTGCTGAGGTTTCCTCTTCCCATTGGAGGACACTATTACCATGTTATGACTGAGTGGAAGCTGAGGGCATAACCAGTCCAGTATCTGATTTCTTTAATGTAAACAATGCTGCACTTCAATGGCCTAGACACTGATATTTGAACGTAGACCTTTTTAATATTTACATTTTATTGGGTTCTACTAATCTAATTGAAATGTTAATTTATATTGCTAGTCCATGTATGATATGCCATATCTGAATGCACATGCAAAAAGATTTTAAAATCAAAGATTTTGCCTATTCAAGGACTATAACTATGTGAGCAACCTGCATGTATAGTTTATATTCATTTAAACTTTGTCAGATTCTCGAATACACATACATACTCTCTCTCTCTCTCTCACACACACACACACACACATTCACACACACAAAACTTTTATAGAGCAAAGTAGAACAAATTAAGAAGCATGAGCTTTTCTTCCGCAGCAATTCAATCAAGCTAATGTCTGAAAAATTCTCATATGTCCAGTTGATTCTTATTAGAAAATGCAAGTTAGATTGTTTGGAACAGTTTCTTTTTCTAATATAAATATGTGATGAAGGGGCTTCAACACAATTATAAATTGTATATTCCATTAAACTAGGAACCAAAATTATTGTTAAGCCAAGGATTACATTATTGCAGTCTTTCCCTTAAAAAAATAATTACATAGCTGAATTCATTCTATGGGCCCTTGTAGCATTCATCAGTCAAGCAGAAAGGAAGAAAATATCCTCTTTGGGCAACAATAAATGTGAGATTATTTAAGGAGTTTCACATACACACGCACAAACAAGTTGATTTGTTGATAGAACCAAAAAAATCATATATAATGTTATTGAGAAGACATGGTCTGTGAAGTTCATAACTGCCTGACTATAACAAACAGTTGTAAATTTTTATTGCATTCACCCATTCTCACAGCAAATATTCCTAGACAAAGAATCTTTCATTATTTGTTATCATTCATCTATGTATCACTTGTACAGAAATAACTAAATCATATAGAAGTAGATTTCTTGTTTAATTCTCTGCACTTTATCTGTAAATATATCTGCTCCAGAAATAACAATCTCTGGCCAGAAAGTGGCTACCTTTAACATCTACTTTGGAGATGTCAATTCAGCAGAGTAATCATCTTGAATGAACTATCTTTCTCCTATATCACCCTTTGTTCTAGGAAAGGAAAGTTACAAAATCTATTGACAATTTTCTCTCTTTAAAATATATTTTTCTCCCTTTTGCAAATACAGTTATTCTGAGAAATGTTTGACTTGTCTTGCTGACCAGGTTACGACAGAAGAGGTAGACTTATTGTTAGGAATTAAAAGCCCAGATGAATTTGAGGTTCATAGTTTACCAGGAAAGGAAAGGTATATAGGAAAGGTATATCAGCTGCTTAGAAGGCACAATGCTTTGGGGTAATAAAAATATTGCTTCACCTGGAAATTGTGAAGGAGAAGATGACAGGGCAGAATTATTAATAAGGATTCTCCTTATTATTATAAGGAGAAATTTTCTGACAGTGAGAACAATCAACCAATGGAACAGCTTGCCCTCAGAAATTATGGGAGAGCCATCACTTGAGACCTTCAAGAAGAGATTGGGCTGCCATTTGTCCGAAATGGTGTAGGGTCTCCCACTTGGGCGGGGGGGTGGACTAGATGACCTACAAGGTCCCTTCCAACTCTGATTATCTGTTATTTGTTATTGAAGCCTGTGACTGATGCAGAGATGATTAGAGGATAATTGTGTACTTTGGATGAGTTTAGATCTCCTGGATAAATTAATTGTACTGTAGTATATCTGCCCACAACCTTTTGGACACAAGGGACTGCTTCCATGGAGAGAGGTTTTTCCATGGACCGGATGGGTGTGGTTTCATGTGCTGCCTGCATCCCTCAGATGGGGCTTTGTTTGTTTGCGTGTACCATTTTCTGGCATGCCACCGATTGGTGCCAGTCATGGACCAGAGGTTGGGGCCTCCTGCTATAGTATATTGAAAAAGTTGGGTGATAATCAGACCAAGTTCTCACATATTACCTTTGATAAATGCTGGTGAAGTGCCAGATGACTAGAAGAGAGCTTAAAAGGGGGGTCGGCATCATCAAATTGCAGACTTGTAAGACACCTGGCTTGGTTATAGTGTTTATGAAAAAGATCTTGGAATTGGAACTGCAAACTGAATATAAGTCAACGAAGTGACATGACTGAAAAGAAAACTATTGCAATTTTAGGCTGGGTTAAACATAAATATAATTTACAAATCACATTTCCTGTGATTTGTGATCTATTCTATTGACTTCTCACTATCAGCACTTTTTACAATACCAAGAATCATAGTTTTAATAAAGATTCAAAGAAAGAGAAACAGGCAACAAAGAGGATCAAGGAACTGGAATCTAATCCCTGCAAAGAGACACTGAAGAAAGACAATACGTGTAACCTTGAAAAAAAGGTGAGCTATGATGCAGTTCTAATTCTGAAACAGTATCACAGAGAATAAAATCAATTTTTTCTGTATTTTTAATAAATTTTTATTGGTTTTAAAACAAACATAAACAAACAAAACATAAAAACATTAAGCCATCTTCCATATATATACATATAGTGTGCTGGTTGGTTTAAAAATTGTTTTGTGCTTCCATTTCGTAGTCTTCAATTACAATTACATTACATATTCTCTCATATTTTCAATCAAATATCAAGTACATTAATATCTTTATTAATCAATCATTGACTATACTTTTATTCACTCATATTTTATCATATAATCATATTTTACTTCATTTATTTTATCACAATTCATATTATCCTCCCAGATCTATCCTAGAATCATTTTGTAGATATAATTAAAAAAAAGAAAAAAAAAGAAAATACATCTTTATATATTTATTATTTTCTAAAAATCTACATATTTCATAACTATGTTTTGTTGTCTAAGTATTGATAGAATAGATCCCAAATTTTATAAAATTGTTTATCATCTTGTTCTCTATTTTCAAAAGTCAATCTACTCATTTCGGCACATTCCAATATAATCTTAATGATCTCCTCCGTGATGGTGTCTTCTCATCTTTCCAGTGTTTAGCAAATACAATCCAAGCCGCTGTTAATACATTTACAATCAGATATTTCAAATCTTTATAATATATTTCAGGCAAAATTCCCAATAAAAAAATCTCTGGTTTCAAGTCTATATGCTTATTTGTCATTTTTTCCAGCCACATGTGGATTTTAGTCCAATATTTTTTAGCGTCCGAACATGTCCACCACATATGGTGGTATGAGCCAGATGTCTGATGACATTTCCAACACTTTTCGGACTTATTCTTAAACATTCTTGCTATTCTTGTTGGGGGAAAGTGCTACCTGTAAAACATCTTATACAAATTTTCTTTAAGCCCATGTCACACTGCACCAACGGATGAAAAGAGGATGGAAAATGGAGAGAAACACTTGCCATCCGTTGGTTAACGTGATGCACCCATTCTGTACTCACTGCACACGTTTTTCATACTCTCTATCCGTCCAGCATCTGTTGACTGAGATTTCATCCGCTCAAAAAATTTTGAGCTGCACAAAACTTTTTGAGTGGATAAAGTATCCAACGCGTCCGTTCTACATCCGCTACGCATACGGGGAACATCCGTTATACGTCCGTCGTCATCCATTACGTGTCCGCTATATCTGCTAGGCATCCGCTGCGCATCCGTGCAACTCACATCTGCTCCAGCAGAAAACGGACACAGGGAGGAAGCGAAATGGACGCGGAATGGACACGCAACGTTAGTAGCACGGACAGAGAAAGGATGAATGCGGATGCAGCTCGCATATAAAGCATTAAAATGGAAAAAACTTTTGTATAGGGGACGTATCTTGGATATTTAGGCTGTCTGGAGGATGTCTAGAGGATGCAGAAGGACACCTAGTGGAAAAATGATATTTCCTATAAAAAGGGGGAGGAAATCACCTGGATCTCACTTTCAGTCCAGCAACCCTGCTGTGCAGACCTCTTCAACCTTGCTCTTGCTCTTGCTCTTCCACAGCATCCAGTCATCTCCACCATGGATTGTCGCACACTCCTTTTGGAAGCCGCTATCATTCTACAACAGTGCAAAGCCCTCTTCAGGCTCTTTCACCTGTTCTACGGGAAGAAAAGGAGGCATCCAAGAAGTGTGTGGGTCCAAAGATGGATCGCGAGAAGAGCCGAGTATGGACTGTATGACAAGCTGATGGTGGAGCTGAGGAACGAAGACACTCGTGCATTCCAGAACTTCATGAGGATGCCACCAGCCATGTTTGCCAATGTTGTGGAGCGGCTGAGACCCAGGTTGACCAAGGCAAACACCAACCTCCAGCCCAGCCTGAACCCTGGGCTGAAGGTGGCACTGACTCTGTGCCACCTGGCCTCCAGGACCACATCCAGGAACATGAAGTACACCTGGAGGGTGCCACACAACACCATCAGCATTGTGGTCAGAGAAGTGGTGCAGGCCATCATCGAAGAATACCTGGAGGAGCTCCTCCAGTGCCCCTCCACTGAAGAAGGATGGAAGAAAGTTGCAGAGCAGTGGTATCAGAAGTGGAACTTCCCCCACACCGTTGGAGCCATAGATGGGAAGCACGTGGCCTGCAAAGCTCCACCCAACTCAGGGTCCTCTTATTACAACTACAGGGGCTTCTTCAGCATCATCCTCTTTGCCATGGTCGATGCTGACTACAAGTTCATGTACATCGATGCTTCAGGCAACGGCTCCTCTTCAGATGCTCAGGTATACAACGGCAGTCACCTCAAGGAGGGGCTGGAACGCAACCTCATCGTGGGCTTCCCAGATCCAGAACCCCGGCCCAACGACACACAAGATGTGCCCTACTTCATCATGGGGGATGATGCCTTCTCCCTCACAACCTACCTCATGAAGCCCTACACTTCCAGACTCCTCACCCATGAAGAGAGGATCTTCAACTACAGGCTGTCCAGGGCAAGGTGGGTGGTGGAGAACGCCTTTGGCATCCTGGCCAACAGGTTCCAGATACTTCTCACCACCATGTACTGGAGGCTTATCTATCCTACAGCTATTACCCATCCCACAGGTATCCCTGCCCATCCCACTGCTATCCTAACCCATCCCACAGCTAATACCCATACCACAGGTATCCCTTCCCATCCCACTACTATCCTACCCATCCCACTACTATCCTTACCCATCCCACAAGCATTCAAAGGCTTAAACCATTTCTAAAAGTTTCCACCAAGACTTTATTGACTAAAAGAACTGAACCAAGTGTGTGAAGCAAAGATAACCTTTATTAATAACAAACTGTAAAAGCAAAATGACCCAAGTAAAGTGTCCCAAGCAAAGATAAAGCCTGTGCTGCTGGAACTCCTGGTAGCCGTAGCCTTGGTAGGTGAGGGGCTGTTTAAAGCCTTGGAAGGGTTGTGACATCACCTGGGGTGGAGGAGCAGACCTGGACTGGGTCGGAGCAGGTTCAGCTGGGCCTGGAGGGTGGTGCAGAAGACCTGTGATCCTCTCCTTGATCACCTGGTACTGGGATTTGGACATGTCTATGAGGGTCTGGTTGACATAGGTGAGGAAGGGCTTTCTGTTAGAGGATGGTATATTGGAATGTACCAACTGAGAGAGGAGATCTATGCTGCTTTTGATGGTGTCCCTGATCTCTTGCAGGACAGTGTGGCTCTGTCCCTCTGGTCTGGCTTTCCGCCTGCTTTCTATGGAGGTGGAGCTGGGTGTGGGTGTGGGTTGGTCTCTGGTGGTAGTGGCCTCCTCTTGCTCCAACTGCATCAGGGGGTCCTTCACGCACTCCGCCATGGGGGAGTGCAGCTGTTGGGGGGGGGGTCTCCGTCTTGGGGCGCTCCACAGATACCTGCCTGGACACAGGAGCTGACTCTTGACCAGAAGAGGACTGGCTCTCTGTGGGCTGTCTGAGAATGAGGGTAGACAGAGGGGCTGCTCCTCGGTGGCGGACCTCACCCTCCAAGAAGCTGCATTTGGCCATCACATTGGTCTCCCGGTCAGTGAGCTTGACCGCAGCCTGGCCAGACTTCTTGAGGTGCAGCTTTCTGTACCAGGTGTGCATGTGCTTCCACCACCCGAGGAGGACCTCCAAAGTGTAGCCCAGGCTCTCTGCCTTCTCTCTCCAAGCCGCCTGCTTCTGCTTGGTGTCTCGATAGAGCCTGTGGCCCTTCCGCCAGAGGAACTCATTCTCCCTCAGCCATTTGAGCACCTCACCCTCATGTTCCTCTTCAATGGAGTACTGTCTCCTCTCCCTATCGTGCGATTGCCTCTTCCTCCCTCTGGGAGGGCCTTCTGGCCCTCATCAGTAGGGCTTTGAGGTTCTCAGGGCTGGTCCACCACATCAGCAGCAGCAGCAACAGCAACAGCAACAGCAGCAGCAACAGCAGCACCAGCAGCACCAGAAGCACCAGGAGCACCAGGAGCACCAGCAGGACCAGGAGCAGCACCAGCAGAGTAAGCACCAGCAAAAGCACCAGCACCAAGAGCAGCACCAGCAGACTAAGCACCAGCAGAAGCACCAGCATCAGGAGCAGCACCAGCAGAAGCACCAGCACCAGCAGAGTCAGCCCTAGCAGCAGAAGCCCCAACAGAAGCAGAGTCAGCGCCAGGGGGTGGGATGGTGGCCCTGTCCTTCTTGTCATGGCTGGCAGGAGTAGGCACAGGCTTCCTCCTCTTCCCCATGGTTGTTGGCTGGAGATGTGTCTGGCAGCAGGTCTTTCCTCTGAATGGTGACCTGCTTGCGAGCTGCCTCCTTTTATATCCACGGGGCTGACACAATGCATCCTCCCCGCATGCACAGTGAATGCTTTGCATCCACTAGGCATCCGCTAGGCATCCGTGATGCATCCGCGTCATCTGCTAGACATCCGCTCTGCATCCGCTCCTTCCGCTGTGCATCCGATTCGCTGTGCTCCCCCGGAAGCCCTGCGGATGTGTCATCCGCTTCCATCCGCTTCCATCCGCTAGGCTCCATGGAGCATCCGCTTAACATCCTCGCTACGTCCTCTCCCCGTCCGTTCCTTTCTGTTGTTGTCTGCTCTGTTTATGCAAATTTGGGGCACTTTTGAGAGCAGATAACAACAGATGGAACATTTTCTCGTCCGCTGTGTCCTTTTTACATCCATTTTGCATCCGTCGGCCGATGTGACCTGGCTTTTATATGCTGCTGACATTGTCATTTTATAATTTTGAGACCACAATTTTTGCCATTTTTCTAAATCAATCCCATATCCAAAATTCTTCCCCCAAGCAATCATAGTTTCTTTAACTTGTTCTTCTTCTCATTCAATTTCTAATAAATATCCATATAATTTTTTAATCACCTTGTCATCAGCACTTGTCAAAATCTTATCTGAATCAGTCAATTTATCATAAAAACCTTCTGTTTGATAATCTTTATCATACCTTGTATTTGCACATATGAAAACCAATTCATCTTTATACCTTGTTCCTCTAAGTTTTGCATAGATTTAAGTTCACCCTTTTCATTCAGTATTTCACCATATCTAACTGTTTGTCCCTTTTTGTATATTATAGGATAAGAAAATGCTTCAATAGTTGATAACCAGACTGGAATTTTCAAATAACATTGTCTTTTAGTCTTCTCCCAATTTAACCACAGAAACTCCCGTATATAATGTCTTCTAAAGTACCCCTGTGTTTTCGTTCCTTTATACCATAAAAAAGCATGCCACCCAACAACAGATCATGTCCTTCTTATCTCAACAATCTAGTATTTCTTAATGTTATCCATTCCTTTACCCACATAAATTTCGTAGCTTGATAGTACAACTCCCAATTAGGCAAGCCAAATCCTCCTCTTATTCTAGCGTCTTGCAAAAGTTTTAACCTTATTCTTGTCTTCTTACCTTGCCATATATATTTAAACACGAATTTATTTAAATCTTCAAAATAATCTTTTCCAAACCTAATTGGAATTGTTTGAAACAAATATAAAATTCTGGGTAATATATTTATCTTGATTGTTGATATTCTTCCTATTAGTGACAGTTGTAAATTTTCCCATTTCGCCAGATCTAGCGCTATCTGCTGCTTAAGTTTAATATAATTATTCTCTTTTAATGTACTGCATCTTGCTGTCAAATATATCCCCAAATATTTGATCTTATTCATGACCTGGATTTTCAATAGGTCTGCTAATTCTTCCTTTTGTCTTGATAACATGTTCTTTGTCAGAATCTTTGTCTTATCTTTATTTATTTTCAAGCCAGCCACCTTTCCATATGTCTCTATCTTTTCTATCAATTTTGATGCTGTTTCTAGTGGTTCTTCTAAGATGAAAACCAAGTCATCTGCAAATGCTTGCAATTTAATTTCTTCCTTTTTAATTTTCATCCCTTTTATATCCTTTTCTTCTCTCATATTTCTGTTCAACACTTCCAAGATTAACACAAACAACAAAGGTGACAGTGGGCATCCTTGTCTTGTTCCTTTTCTTATATCAATAGAGTCTGTCAATTCTCCCTCTATCATTACCTTTGCTGTTTGCTTATGATATATGGCTTCTATTGCTTGAGTAATTTTTTTAGTAAAGCCCATCTGTTCCAGTAGTAACAACATGAATCGACAGTTCACATTATCAAATGCCTTCTGTGCATCTAGAAATATCAAAGCCATTTGTTTTTCAGGATAAGCCTCATCGTATTCCAAAGTGTCCAAAATTATCCTTATATTGTCTTTAATTTGTCTCTTTGGCAGAAATCCATTTTGATCAGGATGAATAAAACTGCTAAAATATTTTTTAAGTCTCTCTGCCAGTACTGAAGCAAAAATTTTATTATCTGCATTTAGTAAAGAAATAGGTCTATAGTTCTTAATTTGTAATGGATTGGCCTCCTCTTTTGGAATAAGTGTAATATAATCTTCTCATCATGTTTTAGGTATCATCTTCTTTAACATAACTTCATTCATAACTTCTAACAATGGAAGGTTCAACGATTCTTGTAATGTTTTATAAAATTCTGCCGGAAGTCCATCTGGGCCTGGCACTTTTCCATTATTTTACTTCTTGAGTGCTTCAGTTAGCTCCATCATCATTATATTGCTTTCTAACATTGTTTCAATCTCTTTAGGTATCTGGGGTAGATTAGCATTCTGTAGATACTGTTTAACTCTTTCCTCATCAATGTTCTCTTGTGTATATAATTTCTCATAATAGTCTCGTATGATTTCTTTCTTCTCTTTGCTACCATAGCAAACTTGGCCTTGTTCATCTATGAATTGCAATATTTTCCTTGATTCTTTCTCCTTTCTCAATTTATATGCTAATCATCTACCTGTTTAGCACCTCTATTTTTTTGTGCTAGCTCTTCTTTTTCTATTAGACCCATTTTATGTTTGGTTATATCCATTTTTAACTTGATATCCTTTTTCTGTGGCATTTTCTGTAACTCTTTTTCAAGTCCTTTATACTCATCCTCTAATGCCTTAGAGGCTAATCTTTTCATAGTATTTCTTTTCCTTGTATAGTCTATTATCAAGCCTCTGGCATATGCCTTCATTGTATCCCATACATTCTGAATTGATGTATCTTCTTTTTTATTTTCTCTGAAGAAAAAAGCCAGTTCTTTCTCCATCCACTGTGTAAAGTCTTTTTCCTTTAGAATAGTATTATTTAACATCCATCTAGATCTTCTTCTTTGTCCTTTCCATTTAATTGTCATTAGATTGTGATCTGCCCAAATACTTGTTTCAATGTTTACTTCTTGAATATTGTTAACAATTCTGTTGACATTCATATCATACCTAATCTGGATCATGATAAATGTCTATTTGAATAGAAAGTGTATTGTTTAATTTTAGCATTTCTTTCTCTCCATGTATCTTTTAAGTTTATTTTGTCCACCATTTTAAAAAAGGATTTCGGGAGGATCTTTCTGCTTTGCTTTTTTTTCAAATTTTTCAGTTTTAAGGAAGGCTAAAATTTATCTCATATAATAAGAAAACTCCATCAAGCTAACTCCATCAAACTAAAAGGGAATATAATATAATGTCAATGGAACCTTCTCTCTAAGGTAATACCATAGCAGAGAGGATGTTTCTATGTGGATCATTTCTTGAATAGAAGAAGGGATTAGAAAAACTAGAGGAAGGGGTTAGAAAAGCTCTCCCTGAGATGCTATAGTTCCAATTCTAATTTTTCCTCATCAACTCATGTGATTCAGTTAGAAGGAAAAAGTGGTAGATACATTTTTAATATCATAGGCAGTTTGAACTATTCCAAACAACTTAAAAAGTAAATCTGTTCACTTCCTGGCAGACCTAATCATGGATACTTAACAGGAGTTTGACAGTGGAATTTAAGGGGCAAAGATGGAATAAATCATCCCTATTAGATGACAGTATGGACAGAGAGAAAGAGAAGAAATAAAAAATATTTTTTATTGATGGTGCCTAGAAACAGAAGTGAAAATAAAAAAACACCCATGACTGCAGATAGTAATTATATGTGTGAACTGGAACTGTATTTGATCATCCACTGCATTCCTCAGTGGTGTGACCACAGCAAATGCAATTTTTGGTTGTATCAAGATAACTGTTAACATCCAAATCACAGGAAATAATACATCCACCTTATTCTACATTAGTCAATCCCATCTTGAATCCTTCCTATGTTTAGTTCTGCATTATCTTAAGAAAAATTCAGAGAAATTGAATCAATTAAAAAAAAGGTAAAACTGACAGAATGGGTTAAAAATTTCAAGTCTCTAGATCAGTATCACACATAAGGTCAATATCTTTTTTAAAAATACAGTATGCAGAAGAGGGATTAACCTAAATTATAGGAATACTTGTTGTCAAAGATTCAAGTGGGAGGGGGGAAACCCAGATATTTGGATAGTGAAACCAAATTACTTCCAAAGAAAGTGTGAAAAACCGTTCCTTGGATGAAAGTCATGCCCCACCTATACCCAACAATATCATGGCACAATCCTTTTCCTCCCAGGACTTTGTGATATTGCCTTCATATCACTAGCCCATGATTTAGGCAGATTTAAATTAACCATACCTGTACCAGTGTTAGAATAGTATTTTTCCTCTTGTTCAGGCTATTATTTAAGGATAGATAAGCTTCATAAAATGTATTAGCTTTTGTCATTCATTATCTTGAAGTTGGGTGATTGTAATGATATGCAACAAGAGCAACGGAAGTCAGATACAGATTGGCAATGGAGACATGACATTTCATGCTGGAACAGTTTTGTGCCATTTCCAGGATAAGGAAATAGCATTGTTATTTGCTAGTGGGAAAAATTTGCCTTCAGTCAGAGACTGGAAAATTATCTATTGGATATGCTTCATTTTGGATTTTTGGATTGAACAGCAGGCTGGATTTGATGGCCTAAATAGCTTGTTTCATCTCTCTGATTCTATTTCTGACTGTAAAAGTAAGAAAAATCAAGAATTATCTAGGTTGGAGTGGATATAATGTAATATGCTTTTGTTTGAATCTACTTGGTTTTTTTTTAGCTTTGTTATTAAAAATATCAGTCAATTTCTGATATTGGTTCAAATGGCAATACTTGGAAATATATTTAACACTTCTCCATTACACATACACACACACACACACACACATTCCTTATCTAAATTTTTCTTGAACTTTCTATTAATACCATGTGATTTAGTGACAGAATGTGTTTAGCTTGATACTGTACATTTTCCTCAGTGGTGGGATTCAATTTTTTTTACAACCGGTTCTGTGGGCATGGCTTGGTGGGTATGGCAGGGGAAGGATACTGTAAAATCTCCAGTCAGGAGAAGTGTTTGCCGGTTCTCTGAACTACTCAAAATTTCTGCTACCAGTTCTCCAGAACTGGTCAAAACCTGCTGAATACCACCTCCGATTTCCCCCCAGTATCAAGCCAATTGTAAGCCAGTAGCTTTGGCAGTATTTATATGCACAAATGAAATGAGTCTTCATTACAACTTTTAACAAAATGGTAATCCCAACCAGTGGTGGGATTCAATTTTTTTTACTACCGGTTCTGTGGGCGTGGTTTGGTGGGTGTGGCTTGGTGGGTGTGGCTTGGTGGGTGTGGCAGGGGAAGGACACTGTAAAATCTCCATTCCCACCCCACTCCTGGGGGAAGGTTACCACCGGCTCTCCAAATTACTCAAATTTTTGCTACCGGTTCTCCAGAACTGGTCAGAACGTGCTAAATGCCACTTCGGATCCCAACCCTGCTTTTTGATAAAAAAAATAACAAATATACCACAAGCCCCTTGAGTGGAATTGTTCAATACCACATCCCCAATGCCAACACAATTGCTGTTCCAATCTCTTCACAACCAGGATGATGTGAGAAGGGCCAGGACAAATGTAGATATCTAATTAACCACTTGCACAAAGAAACACAGCCAGCCTATATCACTTCACACTTAGCTCTCCTTTCAGCCTATCAGTTATTGCATGGTCACTATCACACATGGCCAAAGTGCACTTCAGCTTTGGGGCATGTTGATAACATGGGCAACCTGACTTTGCCTCTCACAATGTTAACAATGGCCCTCAGCAAACAATTAGTCACAGGTCCTTCATCTCACACCATTCTTGAGCTGTGAGGAAGCCTTGAGGTTAAATTCTAATGTTGGAATGCTTCAAGCAGCATGGATTTTCTACTTTCGTGGGTGGTATTGCAAGAAAGGAAGTAAATATTTGACATTCCCTGCCTATGTTTTTCTCATCAACTCTTAAACTGTAAATGTGTCTGCTAGTTGCTAGGCAACCATCAATGGCTTTTTCTTCAATTTCTGTTCCACAAAGTAACAGTCTGGGTGAGGATGAGAGCAAGGATCCGGATTACAAATGTCCAGATTAGCCAATGGTAGCAACAAAGGAATCCAGAAAGCTCTGATCTTGGCAATGAATCATAAGAGAGAAATAGTTGCATGAAAACAAGAGTAAAACATAACAGAAACAGAAGCTGCTTTTCCTGGATCTCAGAAATTGATAATTAACAACCATCACCAAGTTCAAAACAACAACAGCAAATACCTCAGCTCAATCATTTGCTTGCTTGTATTCATATCCTGCAAAGAAACTGAGCAAAAAACCCTTTCCAACCTCCTCACAATCTGTCTAGGGCTTGAACTGGTTAGTTCATTGGCAGAAGGTCAGTTAATCTGCTACTGTTATCAGAGACAACCAGCCAACGCAGGAACATACTTTGTTTTTAATTTTTTGTAATTTTAATATGATTTTTATATTGCTTTACTTTTTGCTTGGGAGCTGTCTGGAGTTTGTTATAAGATGGGCAGCTATATAAATGTTTTAAATAAATACATAAATATTGGTGATATGTGTGCAACATCTCTTTGGTGATGATGACTTCTGTTCACTCATAGAATCTTTGAACTAGATGGGATTTCAAATAGAAACAATTCTTCAATAATGCATGGCCTAAGTATTGGAAAATTTAATTGTAGCTTCCACTTTGTTCAGCACTAATTCTGTATAAGACATTGAATAATTTTTAAAAAGCAAGATCCATTATAAAATCTTCTGCCTTTTTAAATTACAGAAATATCCATGTTCTAACTCCACCCTCACTGAGATCCTTAGCTTGATTCTGGATTATGTCACTTCTAAATGCAGGTGAGAGAATCATGGGATTTTGAAAGATTTCCATTGTGTTAAAAAATGGCTGCATAAAATAGATGTTGTCTATGCTTCTTGTGGAGACATCTATTTTATTTGTATTTTTTTTTAATTTGAAAGAAATTCAGCCAGGCAAAACTCCTTTCTGCAATTAAAAGTGTTGATCTTCTTGTCAAACAGAAAGTTACAGTTAGGCAAATAGTACAGCCACATGCACTGAATAAAATAAAATAATGTGACAATAATTGTCACAAATTAAAATTTTACAAATATGTTTAAACAACTCTTGGAAAAGCGTTATCAATAATTATGTTTCTTTTCTAATATTTTACAATTAATATGCAAGCAAAATACAAATTTGCAAAACATCACAGATGATCATGAGGAAAATGAAATCTCAGTTTATGCAAACCATTTTTTTCTTTTCATCTCAATTATTTGTAATTTAAAGATTATAATACCACAGCCTACTTTACAATGTTGTAAAACTTGATAGGATTATATTAAGCATTAGATCACAGTTTTGAAATCAGCTGCATAGTTGTAAGTATTCTTTTCATTATACTGCCAAAGAAACATTCAATCTCTACTTTCTAATGTAATTACTGTGGTATTTTATATAATAAAATGTTGCAAATTGCAATAAAATATTTTCAGTTTTCAACAGTTATGGTACTGTTGCTGTGTTTAATTTCTATAAATAAATTGTGACTTCTGCTTTAATCAGTTCTTGCATTAAGGGAGCTTGGTCTCTGAATCTTAAATAGCAATGCATATTTAACAGAAGTTATCTCACAGTAGTAGCTTCAGGCTTTACACATATGGGGCTGCAGGACAGAGGGAGAAGCTTAGATAGAAGGAAAGGAATGGTAAAATCCAAGATGCAGAGTTGCTATGAGTATGCTGGCTCTGCAAATCACCCCAAAACTATCTACATGGAAATTACCTTTTTCTGACTGAATTATAAATAAATCACAAATGATCACATTCTTGATTCTTTTGCACAACATTTACGATACATAGAAAATAATTTGATCTGCATCCCCCAATCTTAGATAGTACTTTCTTTACTTACCAAAAACCTGTAGCAAAACTAAGGAGGAAAGGAACACCTTCATTTTGCAGCCTCTTGATTCTACTTTGTCTCCTCAGTCTCCTTATGAACTTTGGACACTTCCTATCAGATGACATTTTGTAATTTAAAGAAACTCTGCAGAACTGTGAGATGATTGTGGGGTTAATAGGAGGGTTCTTCTCTTTTGGTTTAGGCACAATACCTGCCTAAGCTTTGATGTAGTATTGTGATCGGCTGTAGTTATTAGATACTAAAATACAACTGGGTGATAATATCATAAGATTTGGACATTGAATTATATAAAATGGTCATAATGGATTATCCATCAAGTTCTGGTGAATTTTTAGTTTTGCTGCACAAAATCTAGCTATCTGTGCTATGACTATGATCTGTTTGGTTTTAAGCAACCATTGAAGATAAACAATGTTGGAATAGTCAGGATACCTTTTAACCATGGGGAAAGTAAATTTTGTTTGAATATCTCTATAAAAAAAGTAGCAAAAAGGGACATGTCCATAGATTTCCACCTTTCCAGAATCAGAGGGACGGAGTCATTCAGCCAGTAGTATCCCATTATATTTGCTGTCATTTATTTATTTATTCAAATTTATTAGCCATCCAACTCTGGGTGGCATACAAAACTTGAAAATACATAAAAGCAGATAAAACATCAAACCAAACAATCCAGTTTAAAATGATCAAACAATGCAAATCAAACAAAACACGCCCTCCTACAATTACAACCACTCATACATCAACTCCAGACCAGGAAATCGAAGCCAGGTTTTAACAGTTTTTTGGAACCCTAGGAAACAAGTGCTGTCCTTATCTTTGGGGGCCACAACAAAGAAGGCATACTTCAACAGTCCCATTTGATGACAACATTTATTACCCAAGCTACTATATCACACTGGTATAATGTCCAAACATGAAGCAAAACCATAAATAATTGCAGCACATAGTACCACCAAATATAAAAAGGGAATGAAGAAAAAAAATGAATAAATTCATACAATTGGAGAAGTGCAATTATCAGAATGTCTCATCCTTCGGAAACTATTTGCTTGTGAAGCAGGCAGGAAAATAGAACATTGCACTGTGAATTTAATTTATTAATTCCAAAGTAGTCCTGTTAAAGTTAATGGAACTTTTCCAAAGCAAGGAGAGTTGTAGATTAGAGCTATCAGTTTCCTTCTCTGACATTGGTTTAGGAATTATCATTAAGCTTTCATTAATTGAATTTCATTCACTGTTTGTAATATGTTAACATTTTACAAAGCTACTATTCCTTATGCTATTATGCTCATTCCCACTCTAAAAGATCCATTATCTAATAATTACTAATAATAGTGTCAAAAGGGTAGCTTTTCCAATTAACTTCCTGAAGACATCAGTGAATAAAAATAATTTTATTAAAATTTGGAAATTGGATGATGGTGATGATCATCAAAAAAGAGAAGACAGAGCAGAAGAAGGAACTAAGAAAGTGGAACATATTTACATAACACCATTTTTCTTGCTAAAAGCAAAAAGAGTTGGAATTCACAAGAAAAATTCAGTAAAGGCCATTAATTAATGGAAGAGAAAAAAATGGAAAAAAAATAGATACATTGTGTACTCCTGAAACTAAAAGAGAAGAATTTAATAGCATCTAAATGAATGAGACCTTCTCTTCTGGAATATAGATGATGAATATAGAAGTGAAGTCTTGATGTAATTATAAATTAAAAGACTGCAATGTATGTTAGAAAGTATGAATTGGATTCTTTGAGATTGTTACGATTTGTATGAAAATGAGTTTTGGAAAATGTTGCAAAATTTATACATATGATCCAAGGAACTTGTTATTCTGTTAAGTGACATGGATAAATCACTGAAAATGAAGTAAGAGAGCAAGGAAAAGTGGTTTTGCCATGGACAGCCCAAATAATACAATTCATATTGCTTAGATAAAGATGTATTTCAAATATTTGGGTCAAGACTAGGTCTATTCAGATGTATCTAAAAGGAGTAACTGAAAGCATAACTTATTATTGATATGGAAAAACTGACATAGTATATATGTCATTATATCCATGCCACAAGCCAGGCAAACACCTGGGCAAAAACAGACTCTCTCTGAAAGCTCCAACCTAACCCCCCC
>BLBF01000005.1:4729389-4746191 GCA_015471245.1 Laticauda colubrina
TATTATTTCACCTAAACCAGTTAGGGTAAACAATGTTATCCCTAACAGTGCTGTTCAAGCTTGCCCTCTGTCGACCTAATAAATGGGCCACAGCCAGAGTGGAGAACTGGTAGCACAAATTTTGAGTAGTTCGGAGAATCAGCAAATACCACCTCTGACTGGCCCTACCCCCATCTATTCTCTGCCTCCTGAGTCCCAGTTGAGCAGCTGGGCCTTCTTTTGTTGCCCTGCATAGGAGAATGGAGCTAGAAAGGAGGTTAGTGGGATGGGGAGGGAATGGGGATTCTACAGTATCCTTCCCCTGCCATGCCCACCAAGCCACACCCGCCACACCATGCCATGCCACACCCACCATGCCATGCCCATCAAGTTATGCCCACAGAACCGGTAGTAAAAAAAATTGAATATAGTATGAGAAGTCCTCCAGATCTGGCATTGCTCCTTAGTGTTCAAGACTGGTCATATGGGAACTGGAAAACAGGTAGGAATTACCAAAACGATACATCATAAAGGGATATGATGGGAGGGAAAAAACTAAAGAGAAAGTGAAATGATTACAGTAAGAGAAAATGTAAGCCGTGTATCAAAAAGTATTAGAAGTTAGATTTTTCTACATTCAGAATGAATGAAAAGTGGTTGAAAGAAAAAGACTGTTGCACTGATAATATCACCTAGTTGGGTAACGAAATGTCTACAACCAAACAACTAATCTCAGAGAGCACCAATTGAACTCCACAATTAAATTCTGAGTTACAGATTTTCTCTACTATTGGATTGTTAAAGCTGCTTGGAATATGCTGAGAAGTATGGAAAATGTTTTGGTGAAATTAAGTAAAAAAGGCTCTAGGTAAAAAAAAAAAATGCATGTAGGAGAATAATTCGTGCAAAAATGAGAATGATAGAAAGACCAGTGTGCATATAGAGAAAGAGACATCTTCAAAGAAAGCAGTCTAAAAGGGCAAGGATTAAATAAAATATAGAGACCTATTTTGATAGAAATAAAAAAACTGTTTGGTAAAAGAGGCAAACAAGAAATTATTACTAGATGAACTGAATAAAAAATAAAAGTGATAAAATAATTTTGGATTAATTTGAAGTGAGGAATATTTGTGGAAAGGAATATTTTAGAGATCCATATGGAAATGATGGTGATATATCAAAAAATGGGATTGAAGTGACCTTGGTAAGAGTCCAGTAAAAATGAACAAAACAGAAGTAATAAATGCTGTGAGAATATTAAATATAGTGAAGTTGTAAGTGTAGATTATAGAACGGAAGAAATTGGACAGATAGTAGTTGAAGGGCTGTAGGAACATAATGATGTGACAGGCAGAAATGAGACATTTTGTTTATGAAGTGGCTGCTTGACATATTTAATATGTGTGGGAAAACTGCATCAGTGTGTGATGATTAGAAGAAGGCTGTTGCTGTTTCCATGGACATAGTAAGAGGGAATATAAAAAAAATCACTAATGGGTATACGTTTACTAACTGTGCCTCAGAAGGTTTGGGGCAAATTCTGACTGAAAATGTTCAAACAGTGACAGTGAGAAAAATTTGCAAAGTTCATTGTTATGAATGCAGCAATTAAGAAGGGAGGAAAGGAGGAAGGGAGGGAGGGAGGAAAGAAGGAAGGGTGATACAGTGAATAGAACTGAATTATGCAACAGAAAAGTCACATTTTCTTGATCCCATAAGATTTATTTAACTGAAGAGCCTTAGATGCAGAGCATACCTGCTCTTCTTGGAACGTACTACGTAAACATAAACAGCTGGAAATAGGCAGACTCTCAATTATGAAGTCCTATGCTACAAATGAACTTCATAGAAAACAACCAACATGTTGAATTACACCTAGAAGTCAATTGACAGCCAAAGCAGATTGTGCAGCAGTAATAACACAGAGCATACTGGTAATGGATAATACATGGTCTGTTATAAAGAATGAATGTCAAAAGATGTGTAAATGGTTGTATATGAAAATAGGATGAATTGAATGCAGTAGGGTACTGGTAGTCCTCAAGTTAGGACCAAATTGGGATTGGATTATCGATCATTGAGCAAATTAGTTGTTAAGTGGGATGTCATCTGACTGCTTTTTCAGTGTTCATAATCCCAGCACAATCCCAGGTCATTGAACAATCAAATGGGTTTTAAGTGGACCAAGTCCCAGGTAATGAATATGGGATGCCCGAGGGGTGGGGAAGACCTTGGGAAGTTCTTTTCAGGAACTGACAATCTTCTGTGCCAATACCCAAGCAAGATTTTCAACTTCTGAACAAAGAAAAGTTTGTGTGTGGTCTGCACCAGGCATCCCAGAACCTCCCCCATCCATCTGAGGCATCCCACACTCCTTACTTTAATGCACTGACTCTCTGCTTGGATTTTAGCTCCCTGTCATCTCTGGAATTGCTAGCTGAAGGAGTTCTGCTCCCACTGAATGCATGGAAGGGAACTCCTTCAGGGGAATTCCTTCAAAGGGATAGGCATTACAGCCACTGTATTGTGCTGATCTTCTGTTCTTTTTGAGATTATATTTGTATACAGTCAAATTGGTTTAATTATTTATAAAATCTGTTTGGTTGCCTATTTTAAGGAAATAACTCTGGGCAACTCACAATAGAAAAGTGAATTAACAGGCATCACCAGAGAGTTAGTACTTGACCATTTACAGAACAATGTTCAGTAAATGTAAAGCCATAGTTTTAAAGAAGAGACCAACATTTTGAATTATACCTAGTAATACAGAGGTGTCAAAATCAAGGCCCCTGGGCCAGATTCAGCCCAGGGGTGCTTAGATCTGGCCCACGGGCCATCCTGCAAACAGTGAAGGACAGGCCTGCGGTGCCTCTACCAGTGCAAATGGAGCTTGGGAAGGCCATGTACAGTCCACCGGGGCTCCATTTTTTGCCATGATGGCCTCCTACAGCCCTCTGCCAGGGAAAATGGAGCACAGGGAGACTGTGTGCAGCCTCTCTGAGCTCCATTTTTGCTGTCTGAGGACTGCAGGAAGACATCATGGCAAAAAATAAATGGACCCTCAATGAGTAACATCGAGGTGGCCATGCCCCCAGGGCCCCACCCAAAGTCAAAAACAACCCTGATCTGCCCTCAATGAAATTGAGTTTGACACCCTTGTAGTAAAATATTAACTACTGATACCACTCTTTAAACACTGGTGGACATGCATAATTTGCTATAGTCAGACAGCAGGATTTTTAAAAAGTCTATTATCCATTGAAACATAGATATATCTTTAGTAAGCATATTTTGCTTAATGGCTGGCAGGTCATATCTCCCAGGGAAAGTCACTCAGTGGGTGCCATTAAAGGTAAGAGGTTGTTTGTGCAGTGTTGCTGTTTTTAAGTTCATATCAAAAATCTAAGACAACACCCAGAATAGAATCAGGTTCCTTACGGGTACCCTTTCTGACCTGAATGATAAGTATAGAAACATATACCCGAAGCTGATTTATGAATAACAACAATGCAAAATCCCTTCGGCCATAGTTTTTTTAGCTTTTTTCCTTAAGCAAAAAGCAAATGTACATTATTAAAAAAATAATATATAAATGGTGTTTTATTTTAGCATAAAACCTAAGGAGACAAATACAGAAAGAAATTGTCTCAAGCTCATGCACATACATTGCAGCAAATTAGTTATAAATAATTTCATTATTATTTGAAAAGTAGGAGCATTGCTAATTAATGCCAAGGAGATGAGTCAGAGGTTACACCCCAGTGGCTAATTTAGGGCTAGGCAACTTTATTCATAATTCATTCATACATTAATATTTATAGCTTATCCCAATTCACATAGACTTTGGGCAGTGAATAACTTAGTTCAAAACAATTTTTAAAAACATGGAAGTAAACAAAATACATATTATAAGCGATCCCCAGATTCAGCTAGAGGCCAAGAGTATATCAAAATAATATTGCTTTAGCTTGCTTATAAAATGCAAAGGGTGGGATACAAAGCAAACACAGTAACAGAAAACAGGTGAAGCCCCTTTTATTCCTTCACTTTGCTTCCAAGATCCAAATATTCTTGACAGAAGACAAAAACTCCCACACAAACAGTGACAAGAAGAAGGAAAAAAGCAACACAGACCAGGCAAGATAAGGGCTGGAGGATGTCCACAGATAATACACACTGGGAAGGACGCCAAACTCAGAGAAGAACCATAAACTAGAGATATTTTCACGCTTTGTTTCCAGCATTTGCCCGTATGCAGATCTGTCTTCTTACTCAGTTGTCACAGCTGCAGCCCATGAAGAGGATCAAGGCCCTCTCCTCCAGTGGTGGGATCCAAATTTTTTTACTACCGGTTCTCTGGGCATGATTTGGTGGGTGTGGCAGGGGAAGGATACTGTAAAATCTGTAGTCAGAGGTGGCATTTGCCAATTCTCCGAACTATTCAAAATTCCACTACCGATTCTCCAGAACTGGTCAGAACTTGCTGAATAACACCTCTGCTTGTCTCCAAAGTAGACCATGTCTCTGCCTTATCCTCTCCTCTCTGCGTGTCCTAGGATGGATAGGGGGTGGGCCTGGATCCTCCTCTGACTGCTCAGCCCGCCTCTGCCCTTCCCCAGCCTCCTCCACAACCTCCGGAGCCACACTTCCACTTCCTGTCGGCTGTTCTCCTCTGCCTCAGAGTCAGTCTCCACCAAAAGCATGAAAGAATCACTCTACTTCCAAGGAGACAAGATTCCATAAGATTCAGGAAACCAGTGAGAAGATTTGGTTCCTGATCTATCCTCGGTGTACTCACAATAGGACCTCTCTAAATGGCAGATTTTATTTTGGTGAGGTATTGTCTGAAGTATCCCAGTATTGCATCATATAAGAAAGGCTTTAAAGGTGATGACCAATAGTTTGAATTGACCCTATAAATCTTCTAATAGACAAAGTTAGAACTTCACACTTGGTAGCACCTTATATTGACAGAACTGATACATCACCAATTTTGCTGCTCTACTTTGTACCAATTGCAGTTTCTGAGTGTCTGATGAGAACCACAGCAGATGATGTCACAGATTAATATAACCCAGTTATGTATCTTTTCCTAAACTTCCTAACAATTGCCAGTGGGAAACCCAGAAACTTTGGAATTTATTTCACAGGCTCCAGAAGGGATTGAACCACACTCTTCAGGCTTATAAAACCAAACATCAAAACTCTCTCTAGGCTACATCCAACTTTACTTTATTAGCATATAAATGATAGATAATTCTACAAAAACATTTCTCGTGCACAAACTTGGAAACAGGATATGAAAGATGACATTGATAGAAACTTTTTTTTTTAAGGGGATAAATCAGTGATCATATATAATAGTCAAACATCTTCTCATAGGTCTTTATAAATTGGGGGTTTTCAAATATAACCCCAAGACTTATCCATAAAAACTTCAGGAAAGAAGAATGGCATACTGTAATATAAAGCAATAATAACTGTACAGCACTGGCGTTTGAGCTTATATAGCAAATGTTATCATTCGGTTAAACAGTTGGCATGCAGTTGAGCATTAGTCAGAAACCTACAAAATCTCAATAAATCTTAATAAGTAAAAGCCAGTGACAAGACTTTGTATCCAGCAGAGGGTTGTGAATGAAAAATCAAATGCAAAACAAAAGATGGATTCAGCTGATGGATTGTGTGCTATGAATAGACATTTGAGAAATAAATAGCAGCATTTTTATTAATATAGCAATCTCCATAGCAAACGCATTCAGGCTGTCTAATGCAGCAAGCTGCTTTTCATGGTTCACATTTGAAGCCTCAGGTGTCACATGAAATGGGGGTATCTGTAGGATATGGTCAAAAAAAAGTAAGATAGTGGCCATAGAAGTGCAACTGAAGCTCAGCCTGTTTTCTTATGTGTGTCACATAACAAAGAGGCAGACCTTTGCTCCTAGTTATAGTCACTATCTTGACTTTTTTTGACGACATCTTAAGGATACCCCTGCTTGAGAATAATGGCAAAGTAGATTTGATTCAAAAAGTAGAAAATCCAAATCCTTTCCCCTCAGTAATAAAATTCTAGTAAATGAATAAAATAATTGTGCACTTATTCTCACTTTGCGTAAAGACCCAGATGCATTGCATATCCAGTTCTGACTTATCAACTTGAGAATTTTGAGAATTACTTTCTTCCCACATCTGCCAGGCTTTGCTCTGTGGTAGAAATATTGTGAAGAAGTTTCTTCAGGCAAATGATTGAAAGAGTCGCACATTTTAATTATTTTAATTCATTGTTCCCAAGCAAAGAATTTTGTGTTTTTTCTGCCTTATGTTCAAAAATAATTTTATTTATTTTAATTCATTTAATTGGTTCACCTGGGGGAGAGAGAGCACCTATTATGTAGTTTTAGAAAGCAAAATATCTTTTATCAGTCAAACTCTTGAGCACAAAAAAGCTCTTATTTGCAGCTATACAGTGACAAGCAGAAACATTGTGCTAAATATAGTGAGAGTGAAAGCAATTCAGCAGATATATATACTAAAATAGAGAACCAGCCCTCTTGTGTGTCCCCATTTCTACCTGCAATTGAAAATCCAACAAGCATAAAGGTAAGTTTAAAGATCATGCTTACCAAATAGAAATGGGGTGTCTCCACTGTAAGCACAGGAACTACAATAGGCGTAAGTGGCATTCTGAACTGAACAGTAAATCACTGTGAGAGAGAAAGCTGAAGAAAGTTCACCTGAAGATCTTGCCTGGAATTTGGCAACAGGCAACACCAATACAGTAATTAAAAGTGAAAGAGGGTTGTCTCACAGTCTGGTTGTGCAGACACAGAAAAAGATGAAAGTCAAATGAAATGCAGAAGGCAAAAATAATTATTGGACTAATTGTTCCAAAGCACAGCTGTATAGTTTTCTTAATATATGTTAAAATGTTACGAATAAAAATAAATACAATGATTTATGTATCTCTCCTACTAACAATACTTCTGCAACAGGTATTAGCAAGAGGCAAAAGTGCATAGTTTTCCAACAGATATCATACTCTGCAATGCCTTTTCTTAATTACTAGAGCACAGAGACTGTTAGAGAAAATGGTAGTTGCTGCTGCTGCTGCTGTTGACTCTGAGAGGACCAGATCTCCTTGCCTAAGCAGTAGCTACTAACATATTTCTTAATTTTGACTGCCAAGGACTTTTGATAGAACAAAGATATGTATTTGTCTTGAAGCTTCCAGCTCCCAGAAAACATGATCTTTGCAACAGAGGGAGCCATAAAGGTCAAGATGATATCCATAACCATACAATTGAAGCCCTCCCTCCTTTTTTAAAAAAATCTGCATCACAATCTATTTTTAAATCTCTGGCCTCACCATATCTCAGACGATAATTACTTCAGGTCAATGATCTTCACAACAGCCAAATGTTAGTTCCAGATGTGCCACTCCCACTATCAGTATCCATTTTTAGTCTTGGTGACAGATACAAGACCAAAATATAAGAGAACTATAAGGTTCTTTTAGCCCTCCAGTATTTCCATTGCCCTGAGCATAGTTGCATTTACTGGATAATGTATACAACTTTCCTACATATGAAATTTAGAACCCCAGCATATAATTCTTGGCCCCAAATTGATCCAGGAAAAATATTCAGCATAGTCACATCATGCTTCAGGAACAAATGAAAGGGAATTAATGCTTGCTTGAAGAACACTGAGAGAATTTCCTTAAGAGCAATGAGTATTTTAATTCATTACAACCTATTAGAGAACACAGAAATGACAACTTTGGAATCTCTTGACTGCCTTAAAGTTGAGGCAAATCATTTCACTTTATCATAACATTCTAATCTCCAAATAAATAAAGAAATAAAGCAAATACATGATATAAGACATAATCCATTTTCTTTTTTTACAATCCTGTAATCCCTAACATTAAGACATCAATGGGCATTAATTGTTTAACCATACAATCATTTTCCAGATAGACAGATAGACAGCCTGGGGACCCATGAATGGAATGAAATGGAGTCCTGCCCTAAAGATATTTGTGGGGTATTTTTTCAAACCATGGCTTATTCACTTGAGGATATCTGGATTGTTGGCAGATTGATCATATATTAAAATGTAATCCTGAACAAGGATTAAATTCCATCCCCCTTTTACATTTACATATTTCTTTAACAAATGGAATTAGGCCAGCAGGAGTGGAATGAAGACAATAACTTGATCTCAACACCAATAAGACCAAGGAGCTTATAGTGGATTATAGTAGGAACAGTTCAGACATCCAGCCCTTGCTTATCAATGCAGACCGAGTGGAGCAAGTGGCCAGTTTTAAGTTTCTGGGTATCACCCTTAAAGAAGACCTGACCTGGGGTGCCCACATTGCAGCCCTGGTCAAAAGGGCCCAGCAGAGATTATACTGCATGACATTTCTCAGAAAACAACATCTGAATGAAAAACTGCTGGCGACCTTCTACCACTGCACCATAGAGAGCATTTTAACATACTGCACCTCTGTATGATTTGCCAATTGCACAGTGGCAGATAGGAAACTCCAGAGGGTTAATGTCATTGCCCAGAAGATAATAAATGTCATTGCCCTTTCCCCTCTTTGGAAGGGCTTTATAGCTCCTGCTGTCTTAAGAAAGTTCAAAACATTCTCAAAGATCCATGTCATCCTGGACACCCTTTTTTTGAATGATTAGCATCTGGCAGACAGCACAGAATAATAAAAACAAGGACAAATAGGCTGAAAAACCGCTTCTATCCCAGGGCAGTAGCTCTTCTGAATTCTGCTCTATAGTGCAGTGTTGGTGTAGTGTCGGGGATTTTCGGTTTAATATGTGAAGAGTGAAGGATCTGTGTTTGTGTTTATTTTCATGGTCATGATGTGCACTGAAGATGGTGTTTGATTTCATTGTACGAGGTGCAATGACAATAAAAAGTAAACTAAAAAAACTAAATTCCATCCTCCTTTTACATTTACATGTTCCTTTAAAGGCCCTGTCACACTGCCCAACGGATGCAAAACATTTGTAAAAAGGACACAGCGGACGAGAAAAATGTTCCATCCGTTGTTATCTGCTCTCAAAAGGGGCAAAAATTTGCATAAGCAGAGCGGATAACACGGAAAGGAACGGACGGGGGGAGGACGCAGAGCGGATGGAAAGCGGATGCGGAATGGAAGCCTAGCGGATGGAAGCGGATGGAAGCAGATGCAGAGCAGATGCAGAGCGGATGCGTAGAGGATGCGTAGAGGATGCAGAGCGGATGTATAGAGGATGCAGAGCAGATGCAGAGCGGATGCAGAGTGGATGCGTAGCGGATGCAGAGCGGATGCGTAGCGGATGACGCGGATGCGTAGCTGCATCCGCTTTCATCCTTTCTCCGTCCGTGCTACTAACGCTGCGCATCCGTTCCGCTTCCTCCCTGCGTCCGTTTACCGCTGGAATGGATTTGAGTTGCGCAGATGCGCAGCGGATGCCTAGCGGGTATAGCAGATGCGTAACGGATGCAGAATGGATGTCCCCTGTATGCCTAGCGGATGCAGAATGGATGCATTGGATACATTTTCCGCTCAAAAGTTTTGAGCAGCTCAAAACCTTCTGAGTGGATGAAATGTCAATAGACGGATGCTGGACGGATAGAGAGGAAGCAAAACGGAGGCAGTGAGTACAGAACGGAAGCATCGCGTTAACCAACGGATGGCAAGTGTTTTTCTCCATTTTACATCCTCTTTCCATCCGTTGGTGCAGTGTGACAGGGGCTTAACAAATGGAATTAGGCCAGCAAGAGCTGGGAGGGTCAATGAGTAAAGGAAGAATGTACATCACAATCCAAACTTGAATACTTTTGCTGAAGAAAGAGAGGCTGTGCCTTTGAAAATGCATGTAGTTTATCCATGAGAAACATTGCCAAATAATATTATGTATTCAAATCACTGGAAGGCAAAGAGAGATTGTAGCTGAAAAAATTCTTACACTCTCCACCCCAACTAGGCCATTTGCTGAGTTAATGTATATGGAATATTATATTGCAAAACTGCATTTTCACTAATGTAATATGTCTAGTATATTGCATGGTTCTTCAGGGAATTTAGCTAGGAAAAAATGACTGATTAAGTCAGTGGAACAGCTTGATGTTATCATTTGGATAAATATTTACCCCAGGAGCAAAGGCAAAACTATTCAAGCAAAGTATACTTCAGCCAAATTATCTTTATTAGAAAGAAAGTACTAAATCCAATTTATCATAAGAATTAAAGAGAAATGGCAAAGCACTTCATTTCTTTTTATTTTTCATATCCTTTCATCTTGTTGATCATCTTGCTGATCCTATTTGTAAAATTTCTGCAAGTTAAAATGTGAAAGTAGGGGAAACCCACTGGAGGCCAATTTCAGTCATGAAAACTCATGGAGAGATTTTGGGTGATTCACTTTCTCTCAGCAGTCTCCATGACGAAAGTTGTACATTGTCCCGGGGGAGCCTCGGTGGTACAGTGGGTAGAATGCAGTACTGCAAGCTACTACAGGTAAAACTCAAAAAATTAGAATATCATGCAAAAGTTCGTTTATTTCAGTTATGCAACTTAAAAGGTGAAACTAATATATGAGATAGACTCATTACATGCAAAGCAAGATGGGTCAAGCTGTGATTTGTCATAATTGTGATGATTATGGCTTACAGCTCATGAAAACCCCAAATCCACAATCTCAGAAAATTAGAATTGTTAAGTCGCAGGAAAAGGAGACTCGAGACCAGTGTGACTTTCAGCTCTTTATTTAGTTCCTGAATTCTCTCTGGCTGCAGAGCCGCAGCAGCCTCTTTTATAGCAGCTGCTCATGGCTCGCGGCCAATGATGGCTCCTTGAATCTCCCACCGCTCAGGCAGACCAATCACAGTAGCGTTGAAGAACCAATCACATTGTAGTATAGGTGGACCAATCAGGAAGCGGTATTAAAAGTATGCTAATATAGAACACCCCTCCCCACTTGGTTTAGTCCAACCTACGTTACATAGTCACGTAAGTAGGCGGGGCTCTTATGGTGTCTGCTTGACCTGCGCAGTTCAATTGCATTGTTGTCTTTGGCCAGTTCGGACGGGATCGCTGTTTCACCCGTCCTTCTCCATGGAACCTCCTGGAAGGTGGAGTCAGCCATGCCGTTCCCGCCCGGCCTATCTGGGCTGGTAGAATCGGCTCGGCTGCTTCCTCCCGAAGTGGATTCGTGTTGGTTTTCCGCTGCCTGTTCCTTTCTACCGAAGTCATCTCCAGGAAAGTAATTGTGGGGCTACTGGTGATGTTGGTTGGTGGGTTGTTGTTAGGGTTTGTTGCGATGTTTCTTGTGCTAGTGGAGGGTCTCCCCCTCCCCTCTTATTTATGTTTGAGGGGTCTCCCCCCTCTCTGGTTTGTTTATTATTATTTTTTAATGTTTGATGTGGTTCTGGCGTGTGTGTGTGTTCTTTTCCTTCGCACCTGAGTTTGTTAGTGTTTCTTTCTAGTGTTCATGATCTCAGTTGATCTATGTGTCTCCTCCAGCTTCTTCCATCCTCTATTTCTAGTCTGCATGACCAGGGTCCTGTTATCTGGGTTATTGTTGCCGGTATCCAAAGTGGGTGCCCTGTGAGATTTTTTGTGTAGACCAGGTCCCCTATTCCGAATGTGCGGTGCTTACTAGAGGAGTCTACTGGTTTTTCAGGGCTGTAAGTGGGGTGTAATCTATCTTGGTGCGATCTTAATTTTCTGCCCATCAATAGTTCTGCTGGGCTTTTATTCGTTGTGGTGTAAGGTGTGCTGTGTTGTATAGTTAGCATTTTGCAGATTTTTTCTTGAATGTCCCCCGTGTCTAGTTTCTCTATAGTCTCTTTTATATACCGAACCATGTGTTCCGCCCATCCATTTGTAGCTGGCCGACCCGGCGCTGTCAAAGCATACCTTATGCCATGTTCGGCAAGGAACTTTTCAAATGTCAACGCCGTGAACTGCGGCCCATTATCTGAAACCAATAGATCCGGCAACCCATGTGTTGCAAACAGCTTCCTCAGCTGTCTGATGACGGCTTCTGTTGTTGTGGAGTTCATGACGCTTACCTCCAACCAATTTGAGTAAGCATCTACGATTATTAAAAATGTGTGTCCTTTTGTCGGCCCTGAAAAATCTATGTATATTCTCGACCAGGGTCCCCTCGGTGTTTCCCAGTCAAGCACAGGTGCAGCAGGTGGTGTAGGTCTGGATTTTTGGCATTGTGTGCACGTCTCCACCTATCTCCCAATATCCTTATCCATCCCTGGCCACCATACATAACTCCTGGCCAGGGATTTCATTCGTATGATACCCAGGTGTCCTTCATGCAAGATATACTGTACTTGTTCTTGGAGTATTTCTGGTATGACTACCCGATCCCCACATAGTATACAACCTTTTAAAAATGAGAATTCTCTCTGTCTGTTTCGGAACTGTTTAAAAGTCTCATCCATGTCGTTTTCTGGCCACCCTTTTCCTACCCAGTTTAAAATCTGCGCCATCTTTTTGTCTCTTGCAGTTTCTTTCGTGATGTCCACTGTGGTTATGGGTAGGTTTGGTAGTGTCTCAATTTGTAGCGTGGATGTGGTTGGTGCCGGGTCACTTCCCAGTTCAGGCAGGAGAGAATGGTTCAGGGCATCAGCGTGTGATATGTCCTTCCCTGGCCGGTGGATTAATTTGTAACTGTATGTGGCAAGTAACTCGGACCACCTTGTCATTCGTGGTGACAGTGTGTTTGGAGTGGCCTTGTTTCCTGCGAGTATTCCCAAGAGTGGCTTGTGGTCTGTAATTAGTGAGAAAGTCTGCCATAGAGGTATTCATGGAATCACTTGACTCCAGTTATCACTGCTAGTGCCTCTCTGTCTAATTGGCTATAGTTTCTCTCTGCTCTAGATAGCGTTTTGGAATAGAACGTGATCGGCACTTCTCTCCCATCTGGTAGTGTGTGGCTGAGTACGGCTCCGACGCCAAATGGTGATGCGTCGCAGGTGACTGTCAGTGGCAGGGTTTTGCTGTATTGAATTAACACAGATTCGGATGTCAGCAAGTCTTTTATTTCCTGGAATGCGGCCTGCCCCCAGGTCCAGGTAGCTGTCTTATCCAGAAATCTGTGTAATGGTTCTGCCAACGTTGCCTTCTGTGGCAGAAAGAATTATAGAAGTTAATGAGTCCCAAATATGCTTGCAGGTCTGTTTTATTTTTGGGTCTGGGAGCTTCTTTTACTGCTTTGATTTTCTGGTGTGTGGGGTGGATTCCTTCTTTATCTATTAGGTAGCCTAGGAATTCAACTTTAGGGGTGGCTAGCTGGCATTTTTCTTTTTTTAATTTGAGTCCCACCTCTTGAAATCTTTGTAAGACTTCCCTGAGGCAGCTTTCCAGTTGGTTCTTGTCACTAGCTGATACCAGTACGTCATCAAAGTATGAAACCACCCCTTTTATCCCTTGTAATAGGCGCTCCATCAAGCTTTGGAACACCCCTGGGGCCATTCTGATTCCAAATTGCAGTCTTTTGCATCTGAATGCCCCCCTGTGAGTCACAATTGTTTGTGCCTCCACTGTTTCGGGGTCGACTGGCAATTGCTGGGACACTTGTGCAAGGTCGAGCTTCGCAAAGATCTTTCCTCCCCCCAACGAATGTAACAGATTTGTACCACCAGAACAGGGTATGCACTTTGCTGTAACGCGTGGTTGAGGGTGGCCTTATAGTCTCCGCAGATGCACACGGACCCATCTGGCTTAATCAGAGACACAATTGGGGTTTCCCACCTTGCATGGTCTATTTGTTCCAATACCCCCTGTGCGATGAGTTTATCCAATTGCTCATCGATCTTTGGTTTTAATGCAAAAGGGACTCACCTTGCCTTTAACCTGAATGGGGCTATGTTCGGGTTCAAATTAAATGAGATAGGGGACCCTCGGTGCTTGCCTAGTTTTCCATCGAACACATCCTGGAAATTCCTCATCAGGCTCTCCTCCCAGTCTGTTTCAGTGACGCTGTTGATTCCGGTCACTCTGATTCCCAGGGGCGCGAACCATTCGAGTCCCAGTAGGCTTGGTTGATCCCAGTCTACTATTGTTAATGGAAGAATTGCCATGTGCTTTCTGAAGTTAATTTCGAAATGTCCGAGTCCGACTACTGGGATCCTGTTCCCTTGGTAGTCCTTCAGGGTCAGTTTTTGGCTCTCTAGTTCCTTTCTTCATATGCTTGGTATCAGTCTCTTAAGTGTGTTCCATGATACCATAGACAGGTATGAGCCAGAGTCCACCTCCATCTCTCATTGTTGGCCTTCGATGTTGACTTGCACATGTACCTTTTGGGCATCAGTTGTGCTCGAATGCCCAATGGTTATCATTTGGTGTGTCTCTTCCTTCCGGTAGGTTTCATTGAGCCATTTGCTCCTGTTCTCGGCTCCAACGGCTCCTTACCTGTCTTTCTCTCATTCTGGGGGGAGTGCTGTCTCTTCATCTGGGGCTGTAGCTCTTTTGGTTCTGGCAGACCCTTGCTGTATGTCCCCGTCTCTCACAGTGCCGGCAAACTGCGTCAATGAAATGGCACTCAGAACGGGAGTGGTCTCCTCCGCACCCAGCGCACTGGAACCCCGGCTTACGTTCTCTCCTCTCCCGTCTGTTTCATTCCGATTGGAGTCTGTGTATTTCTTCTTCCTCGTCGTTGGTCTCGGACAAGGACTCAATGTCCTCATGGTGCATGGTGGTGGCCTTGTGGGTGCCCTCTGGTTTCTTCTCCTGGGGTTGGCTTGTCTCTGCTGGTGTTTCCTGGGTTGCCGTATTCATTAGCCGCATGGTGGCTGCTGATTTTTTCGTGGCTTCGGCTGTAGTGGCCTCAGCAATGGCCTTGGTGACTGTGATGTTTGGTCAGGTCAGCAGTCGGCTCTGCAAGGTGAGGTCTCTCAGTCCTAGGACCATGCGGTCTCTCATGGCTTCATCCATGTTGAGGAACTTGCATGCCCCTCCAATGTCCCTTAGAGCTGCTACAAAATCCCCGATGCTTTCACCTTCTTTCTGATCCCGTTTATAAAATTCATGTCTCTGGATAAGGCTGGAGACGGTCGGCGCATAATGGGTCCTCAGTATTCTGTCCAAATCTGGCCAGGCCATTTGTTTTACGTCTTCAGGTTTAGCCAATGCTTTGGCCATCTTGAACACTGTGGGCCCACAGTGTATCAGGAACATGACTCTCTTCCTGTTGTCTGAGACCCTCTGTAACTCATTGCTCTCGAGGAACATGAGGAATCTGTCCATGTACGATTCTCAGTCCTCCGTCGCTGGGTTGAACGGTGTGGGTAGTGAGTTGCTGCTGGCCATTTCGTCTTCACTCGGTTCTCGTTGCCACATGCTCAACTGGTCTCCTTGTCTCAGTATCCCATCCTTGTCTCCAGTGTTAAGTCGTGAGAGAAGGAGACTTGAGTCCAATGTGACTTTCAGCTCTTTATTTAGTTCCGGAATTCTCTCTGGCTGTGGAGCTGCAGCAGCCTCTTTTATAGCGGCTGCTTGCGGCTCGTGGCCAATGACAGCTCCTTGAATCTCCCGCCGCTCAGGTGGACCAATCACAGTAGCGTTGAAGAACCAATCACATTGTCATATAGGTGGACCAATCAGGAAGCGGTATTACAAGTATGCTAATATAGAACAAGAATATTACATGCAATCAATAAAACAAGGATTGTACATAGAACAATATCGGACCTCTGAAAAATATAAGCATGCATATTTACTCAGTACTTGGTTTGGGCCCCTTTTGCAGCAATTACTGCCTCAATGTGGCCTGGCATGGAAGCTATCAGCCTGTGGCATTGCTGAGGTGTTATGGAAGTCCAGGATGCTTCAATAGCGGCCTTCAGCTCTTCTGCATTGTTCAGTCTCATTTGTCTCTCATCTTTCTCTTGGTAATGCCCCATAGATTCTCTATGGAGTTCAGGTCAGGTGAGTTTGCTGTACAATCAAGCACAGTAATCCCACGGTCATTGAACCAGGTTTTGGTGCTTTTAGCAGTGCAGGCAGGTGCCAAGTCCTGCTGGAAAATGAAGTCAGCATCCCCATAAAGCTCATCTGCGAAAGGAAGCATGAAGCGTTCCAAAATCTCCTGGTAGTTGGCTGTGTTGACCCTGGACTTCATGAAGCACAGTGGACCAACACCAGCAGATGATATGGCTCCCCAAATCAACACAGACTGTGGAAACTTCACATTGGACTTCAAGCATCTTGCAGTGTGTGCCTTTCCATTCTTCCTCCAGACTCTGGGTCCTTGGTTTCCAAATGAGATGCAAAAGTTGCTCTCATCAGAAAAGAGGACTTTAGACCACTGAGCAACAGACCAGTTCTATTTTTCTTTAGCCCAGGTAAGATGCTTCTGACGTTATCAAGCAAGCAAACAAGCAAGCAAGCAAACAAACAAACAAATCTACAATCAGTTACAAAATGTAATTTTACTATAAGGTGATTTGGTGCATTTCCTCATGAGCAGTTGTTCTGATGAGATAAAGCATTACTTCCATTAGTGATATAGTTCCATTACTGATGACTGAATCATACTTTTGGAGTTTTGTGGAGAAGAAATTAAGACATTTCTAAGAAATTTAATTTAAAATAATAATAAATCACTAGTCCTGAAATGTTTCTGGGAGAGATTCTATTCTTAAAGAGGCTGCTAAACAGTCTAAAAAATAAAGACCACTGATAAAAAATAAATGTGGCAGTGCTTTTTCCAAAAGTAAACTGGACTTTCTTTCTTTCTTTCTTTTTTTCTTTCTTTCTTTCTTTCTTTCTTTCTTTCTTTCTTTCTTTCTTT
>BLBF01000005.1:4746201-4758411 GCA_015471245.1 Laticauda colubrina
TTTCTTTCTTTCTTTCTTTCTTTCTTTCTTTCTTTCTTTCTTTCTTTCTTTCTTTCTCTTTCTTTCTTATTTTCCTCCCTCCCTCTCTCCCTCTCTCCCTCCCTCTATTTATTTATTTCCTTTTTTTTGCTTTGAAAACATTTCACTTATCATCCAAGTAACTTTTTCAGTTCTAACAACAGTGTGGAATGGAAAGACTTATAATTTTTTGCAGTCTTTTGGTTGTTAGCACTCTGAGAGTCTTTGAGGCTACTTGGGGGTTTGTTTGAATCCTCAGAGTCACCTGAATCAGAGTGCAAATGGGTGTGGAACTTTCTTGGACTGCTGAAAAGATTATGTTATGAGCAGGAAATATATGGTATCATATCCCTCTCCCTATGTTGAGGTAGAGCTGTTCGGTTTTAACATAGGTAGCCACTTTCACTCCTTTTTCAAACCAGTGGTCCTCTCTGCCCAGAATGTGAACTTTGACCTGGGTGATTGAGAATATCCTTAGACAAAGATGTGGATCAAACATTAGATCTAAATAATCTAACAGCTCCTGATGTTCATAACAATTCACATAGTCCTCACTTACTGTTTGTTTAGTAATGGTTAGAAATTATAATGGTGCTGAAAAATAACCATGGCCCAAAAATAACTACAACCTTTGTAGTATTCCTCAGTCATATATTTGTCCTTGCAGTCGGTATGTGTTGTCCTGGCTTTTCATTGTTTCCCCCTTGCTGAGCAGAGAAATTGGAGAGCAAGAGATTGCAAGAAACTAAGCTGTTTGGTGTTCTACACACACAATGAGATTGTGGCAGCAGACAGGGTTGGCAGCCTCATGCACGCAGCACAATGTGTACAAGATAGTAAACCCTTCACCTGAGAGAAGGCAATTTGCCTGAGACTTTGATCATAAACAGAATCAAGTATTAAAGATGAAAATGAACACTTTTAACTGCATCAGAACATAAATGGAAGATACTGTAGGGATTTTGTAATATGATAAATGCTCCTGATAATTAATTTCATCATTATGTTTTTCTTATGAACTGAACACAATATTTTGAGCAGGTGGAAAACTGCCCTATAGGCAGCTCAATGTCAATTTGGTTGATTACTTGAGGGTGGAATGACACAATATATAAAATAAGTATTTCATAGCTTTTATAAATTTAATTAAGTCTGGGCATAAGGTGATGCGTTCAGGAATGTAGGTGGAAACCTTTCCCTCAAGTTTTTATTTACAAATGAGAGTGGGGGGGGGGGGGGGGGAGAGAGAGAGAGAGAGAGAGAGAGAGAGAGAGAGAGAGAGAGAGAGAGAGAGAGACTCTTGTAGCTTTATCCATTAATTATGTGACTTTATGTGACTTTATTGGCTGGCCTCTCTCTCTCTCTCTCATTTATGTTCTGACGCAGTTAAAAGTGTTCATTTTCATCTTTAATACTTGATTCTGTTTATGATCAAAGTCTCAGGTAAATTGCCTTCTCTCAGGTGAAGGGTTTACTATCTTGTACACATTGTGTTGCATGGCTGAGGCTCCCAACTTTGGTCTGATGGCCCAATCTCATTGTGTGTGTAGAACACCAAACAACTTCCTCCTTCTCTCTCTCTCAATGGAGGCCAGTAAATACCAAAATGACAATTTATTGGAAATCCTCTTAAGCATTGATTACATTATCACAGTATCACAGTTCCTTCCTATTTCCTACTTTTAGCAATGAATCTTTTTTCCCCCAAATTTAACATTTCATTAACTGTTATCCCTGTTATCTGGGTCATATATTTTAAGGGGTTCCATTAAGTTAACTGAGTATTATAACTTCTTTTCCTCCATTCTGCTCTTTGTATATACGCTTCATTTTAAATTATCTCGATATGTTTTTAGATGCAATACGTGATTTGAAAAAGTGCAAACATACACCCTCACATACACATATAACATAAAATGTTAACAAACACATTTGAACATTCATATTTCACATCACAGTTCCTGAGTTTGTAGTTTAAACTAAGGAGTTGTTCTTTTTCTAACCAAACAAGTCAATTTTGCCACCTCTGTTAATTCTATAATTTTTAACAGCCATCCCTCCATTTAAGGGTCTTTCCATTTTTTATCACATACAAAAATGATCATATACAGATACAATGTCCCATATCTCTTCTCATTGTCTCTTTCATAGTCTCAGAGAAACAAAATCTGGTTTTGTTGTTGAACAAAATGTTGAACAACATTTTGATGTTGTTCAACATTTGAACAACATCCATAATGTTGATTTGTTAAAAAAATGTTCCACTGGGAACCCAAAATTTCCTGGCTTTTTTACAAATCTACCAAACATGATAAAATGAATTTTCATGTTGTTTATATTTCCATTTTAAATTTGAAAAAGCTTTATACATTTTAGATAATTTTTCTGGAGTCAGAAACCAACATTGCATTCATTTTATAAAAATTCTGTTTTAAGTAATGTAAATTTCAGTCCTTTCAACCACATATTTTCCTATTATTTCATCAATGTATTGCATGAAATGGAGTGGGTGGGTTGTAATAGTGGCACCATCCTTGCCCCACCTACATTCAAGCACTTTATGAAAAGCAATTTCCCAACACTTTGGCCTTCTTGGCTTATTGACCAAGCTGTGTGGGTGGAAAACATCCAGCTTGAATACCAGATTGGAAAAAGCTATCCTATAGCTTTCAACAGGATGCTGTTTCATATTCAGTTGTTGGTTTAGAGCAATTGTTAAATTGTCTGGAATTTTACAAGTAGTTGAGAGCAGAGCTCAGTCCTAAAGTCTAGTGAACCAATCTGCTCTTTGATCGCTAGCAGCAATTGTGCTAGCACAGTTGTTGTTAAATATTTACGAAAGAAACATTCCATTAGCCATCAGAGTGGTGATGTCATCATATGTCATATAGCCTCTGGAAAACTTGATTCTACACGTATGAAGGAATGAGGGTGAAAAAGGCAAATAATGTTTCAGTGTTGTTATGAAAACAGTTTAGAGCACAGTTTGAAAATGTGCTGTACTACAGGTAATCCTCGATTTATGACAATCCATTTAACAACAGTCCGGTATTATGATGGACTCAGAAAGGGACAGATGCATTTAGTCATTGCAAAATGTTGCAACCCCACTTCTGCTCTCCTGTGCCTATGATCCAGGTTTTTGGCAATCTGTTTGCACATATGACTGGTTGCCAAATGCCCCACAGTCATAGACTGCCATTTGTAATCTTCTCTGCTGGCTTCCCCAGAAAGGAGAAATGGGAAAGCCAGCAGGAAAGATTGTAAACTGTTTCCACCTGCTGAGCGGACTACCTCTCATCTCTGGGGCCTGACTAAGTGAGGTGCCTGCACTCCTTCAGCATGGTGCAAAAATTGAGTTCATATCCTGAAGATTTGTTTATTAAGCTGTTGTGACTAGTAACATCAAAGCTAGCAATGTTAAATAATAAAATTAGAAGAGATATGCTTCATTTATCTGTTTTTTTTCCTTTCAGCTTCTTTGGCTGATCTATGGATTCTGAGATTTCAACACAGCTCTGTATACCTTAACCATAATCACCTCCTCCATGATTTCTCAATTACGCCCCCCCCATTTTTACCATAGGCACTATTATAAAGAGTGTGAGGATACTAGAGTAGTGTGCAATTTCATCAAAAACCAGTAAAAATTCAAGGAGGAAGAAATAGTCTTCTGTAACTATTGTAATCATGTTAGTAGATCATGTTGTCAAAGGACTTCTTCCTCGTCTTATCCTTATTTGCAATTAGATCTCCATTTCTTTCTTTCCCCTTAATTTTGTTTATATCTCCTATAGACAAATAGTTCTCAACTTATGACCACAATTGAAATCAGAATTTCCACTGTTAATTAAGAATGTTGTTGTTAAATGATTTAACAACCTTTTTTGTCATGATTGAGTGAATTAGACAGTTATTATATGAATCCAACTTTCCCTCTTGACTGCTTGTCCGAAGTCAGCTGAGAAGGTTGCAAATAGCAATAGCAATAGCACTGAGACTTATATACCATACCTTGGTTTTTTATAGCATTCTGAGCATTTTACAAATGTCAGCATAGTGCCCCAACAATCTGGGTCTTTATTTTAATGACCTCGGAATGAGAGAGGGCTGAGCAACCTTGAGCTGGTTAGGATTTAACTCCTAGCATTGAGCAGAGTCAGCCTGCAATACTGCATTCCAACCACCATGGCACAACATAATAACATTACCCTGTTGTAAATTTATGCCAGTTGCCAAATTGCTAAATTTCAATCAAGTAACTATGGGTATACTGAAATGTCTATGCTTTCCAGAAAATAAGACCCTGTCTTATTTTATTTTTTTGCCACCAAAAAAGGCACCCAGGTCTTATTTTTGGTGGGGGATGTAATCCACTGAATCATCTTACTTCTCATGTTGCCCCCGGACTTCTTTTCACTGTCAGAGACCTTCAAGAACTTCTTCTGTGGCCAGCAAGGTGGGCAAGACTTTCCTGAAGGTCTCAGCAGCTGATAACAGAGCTCTGGATCAATCCAGCTTAATTTTTACCTGTGTACCCTGGACAGGGCAGGGTCTTAAGGCTAGGTCACACTGGCCGACGGATGCAAAACGTATGTAAAAAGGACACAGTGGATGAGCAAATTTTCCATCTGTTGTTATCTGCTCTCAAAAGGGGCAAAAATTTGCATAAACAGAGCGAACAACAACGGAAAGGAACGGACGGGGAGAGGACGTAGCGAGGATGTTAAGCAGATGCTCAATGGAAGCCTAGCGGATGGAAGTGGATGGAAGCGGATGACACGTCCGCAGGGCTTCCAGGGGAGAACAGCAAAGCAGACATGTAGCGGACAGAACGGATGCGTAGCGGATGCGTAGCGGATGCGTAGCGGATGCGTAACGGATGACGGGGATGCATCACGGACACCTAGCGGATGCGTAGCGGATGCAAAGCATTCACTGTGCATGCAGGGAGGATGCATTGCGTAAGCTCCATGGATATAAAAGGAGGCAGCTCGCAAGCAGGTCACCATTCAGAGGAAAGACCTGCTGCCAGAGACATCTTCATCAGAGACCATGGGGAAGAGGAGGAAGCCTGTGCCTAATCCTGCCAGCCCTGGAAAGAAGGACAGAACCACCATCCCAACCCCTGGCTAACTCTGCTGCTGGTGGTGCTTCTGCTGGTGCTGCAGGTGCTTCTCCTGCTGCTGCTGGTGCTGCTGCTGCTGCTGCTTCTGTTGTTGGTGCTTCTGTTGCTGGTCCTGCTGCTGCTGGTGCTTCTCCTGCTACTGCTGCTGGTGTGGTGGACCAGCCCCAAGGCCCTCAAAGCCCTGCTGATGAGGGCACAGAAGGCCTTGCCAGAGGGAGGAAGAGGCAATCGAAGAAGAAGAAGGGGGAGAAGAAACAGTACTCCATTGCAGAGGACCATGAGGAGGAGGTGCTCAAATGGCTGAGGGAGAACGAGTACCTGTGGAGGAAGGGCCACAGGCTATATCGAGACACCAAGCGGAAGCAGGCGGCTTGGAGAGAGAAGGCAGAGAGCCTGGGCTACACTTCTGATGTCCTCCTGGGGTGGTGGAAGCATATGCACACCTGGTATGGCAAGCTGCACCTGAAGAGATCCGGCTAGGCCGCTGTCAAGCTGACGGACCGGGAGACCTACGTCATGGCCAGATGCAGCTTCCTGCAGGGTGAGATCTACCACTGAGGAGCAGCCCCTCTGTCAACCCTCTCCCTCAGACAGCCCACAGAGAGGCACTCCTCTTCCAGCCAGGAAACAGCCAGTGTGTCCAGGCAGGTGTCTGCGGAGTGACCCACAACAGAGACCCCCCCGACAGCTGCACACCCCATGCCGGAGGACGTGAAGGATCCCCTGACGCAGTTGGAGCAAGAGGAGGCTGAAGCCACCAGAGACCAACCTACCCCCACCCCCAGCTCCACCTCCACAGAAAGCAGGCAGAGAGGCAGACCAGAGGGACAGAGCCACACTGTCCTCTTGGAGATCAGGGACACAATCAAGAACAGTGCAGATCTCCTCTCTCAGCTGGTACACTTCGAGATTCCATCCTCAAACCGCAAGCCCTTCCTCACCTACGTGACCCAGACCCTCATGGACATGCCCGAGCCCCAGTACCAGGTAATGAAGGAGAGGATCACTGGGCTTCTGCACCACCCTCCAGGCCCAGCTGAACCTGCTTGCACCCACTCCAGGTCTACCCCAGCCGATGTCACAGCCCTTCCAAGGCTTTCAACAGCCCCTCTCCTACCAAGGCTACGGCTACCAGGACTTCCCTCAACAGAGGCAGCCCTTTCCAGTCCAGGCCCAGGTTCAACGCCTGCCACAGATGCCACCGATGCCACCGACGCCACCGATGCCACAGACGCCACCGATGCCACAGACGCCACCGATGCCACCGATGCCACCGATGCCACCGACACCTCACCTCACCCAGCTGCAGACCAGACAGCCCCACTACATTCCTCTTTCCTCCACCCCACAGCCAAGCCCCTCAACAGAACATCTGTCATCGGTCCTGTGCCTTACATCCCAGGTCCTGAATGAAGGGGCTCTCAACCTCACGGGCCTGAGCCAGCTGTCTGAGAGCTTCCTGCAAACACCATCTCCTGTTGTACTCTCGGGGCCAGGCACCCCAATGGTGCCTCAGACCAGCACTCCAGCCACTGCCACCTCCACAGTCCCTGGACCCTTTACACCTGAGACCATGGGCATGCCTCAGAGTGACTGAGAACAGTGCCAGAGACTGAGTTGTTACCTGTTGACTTTATCTTTGCTTGAGACACTTTACTTGGGTCATTTTGCTTTTACAGTTTGTTATTAATAAAGGTTATCTTTGCTTCACAAACTTAGTTCATTTCTTTTACTTAATAAAGTCTTGGTGGAAACTTTTAGAAAATGGTTAAGCCTTTGCATGCTTGTGGGATGGGCAAGGATAGCTTTGGGATGGATAATAGCTGTGGGATGGGTAAGGATAGCTGTGGGATGGATAATAGCTGTGGGATGGGTAAGGATAGCTGTGGGATGGATAATAGCTGTGGGATGGGCAAGGATAGCTGTGGGATGGATAATAGCTGTGGGATGGGTAAGGATAGCTGTGGGATGGATAATAGCTGTAGGATGGGCAAGGATACCTGCGGGATGGATAATAGCTGTGGGATGGGTAAGGATAGTTGTGGGATAGATAAACCTCCAGTGCAAGCATAGTGGGACTGTATGGTCCACCCTCCCAGCTGCCACACATATGGCCCTTTATTATCAATAACAATTTATTCATTGATCAACACATTTCAACATAAACACAGCTCTTTATTAAATGCCCTGTTCATTGTAGGGCCACTCAACATACATGGCACAATCTCATCAGTGTGATGAGACAGGCTCAAGGAAGCATCCATTAAGCATCTACCATCCTGTCTTGCCACTCCACTGCTCCAGCTGGGGAGTTGCACCAGAGTTTCAGGAGGTTGCGCTGCTTCTTCCCTTCACATGAAGCTCTGTTGGGGTCTTGCACATCCAAAGTGTCTATCAGGTTTTGCCCTTGCCTCCATTCACCAGGCTCCATGTCCCCTTTGCCTTGTTGGTGGTCCACAAGCCTGTTCTGCAAGATTGGGTAGCGGGTGCACATGAGATTGTGCAGGATGCAGCAAGCTTCCACGATGCTCCTCACGGTCTCTGGGCGATGCTGCATGGTGGTGAGAAGTATCTGGAACCTGTTGGCCAGGATGCCAAAGGCGTTCTCCACCACCCGTCTTGCCCTGGACAGCCTGTAGTTGAAGATCCTCTCTTCATGGGTGAGGCATCTGGAAGTGTAGGGCTTCATGAGGTAGGTTCTGAGGGAGAAGGCGTCATCCCCCATGATGAAGCAGGGCACATCTTGTGTGTCGTTGGGCAGGGGGTCTGGATCTGGGAAACCCATGATGAGGTTGTGTTCCAGCCCACCCTTGAGGTCACTGGCGTTGTATACCTGGGCATCTGAAGCTGACCCGTTGCCTGAAGCATTGATGTACATGAACTTGTAGTCAGCATCAACCATGGCAAAGAGGATGATGCTGAAGAAGCCCTTGTAGTTGTGATAAGTGGACCCTGAGTTGGGTGGAGCTTTGCAGGCCACGTGCTTCCGATCTATGGCTCCAACAGTGTGAGGGAAGTTCCACCTCTGATACCACTCTTCTGCAAGTTTCTTCCAGCCTTCTTCAGTGGTGGGACACTGGAGGAGCTCCTCCAGGTATTCTTCGATGATGGCCTGCACCACTTCTCTGACCACAATGCTGATGGTGTTGAGTGGCACCCTCCAGGCATACTGCATGTTTCTGTACGTGATCCCAGAGGCTAGGTGGCATAGAGTCAGTGCCACCTTCAGCCCAGGGTCCAGGCTGGGACAGAAGTTGGTGCTCGGCTTGGTCAACCTGGGTCTCAGATGCTCCACAACTTCGTCAAGGAGACAACTTCATCAACTTGCAACCATCAAACATGGCTGGTGGCATCCTCATGAAGTGCTGGAATGCACGAGTGTCTTCATTCCTCAGCTCCACCATCAGCTTGTCATAGAGTCCAAACTCCACTCTTCTCCCGATCCATCTTCGGACCCACACAGCTCTTGGACGTCTCCTTCTTCTCCTTGCGTAGAAGAGGTGAAACAGTCTGAAGAGGGCTTGGTTCTGGTGTTGAATGATGGCGGCTACCAAAAGGAGTGTGCGTTGATCCATGGTGGAGATCAATGGATGATGTTCAAGAGCAAGAACAAGGCTGAAGAGGTCTGCACACCACGTCTGCTGGACTGAAAGTGAGATCCAGGTGATTTTCTCCCCCTTTTTATAGGAAATATCGGTTTTCTGCTAGGTGTCCTTCTGCATCCTCTAGACATCCTGCAGACATCCTAAATATCCGAGATACATCCCATATACAAACATTTTTTTCCGTTTTAATGCTTTCTGTACGAGATGCATCCGCTTTCATCCTTTCTATGTCAGTGCTACTAATGCTGTGTGGACGTTCCGTGTCCGTTTTGCTTCCTCCCTCTTTCCGTTTTCCACTGGAGCGGATGCGAGTTGCGCAGATGCTCAGTGGATGCCGAGCAGATACAGCGGACGTTTAATGGATGATGACGGACGTAGAACGTTTGTTCCCCATATGTGTCGCGGATGTAGAACGGACGCGGCAGAAAGTTCATCTGCTCAAAAAGTTTTGTGCAGCTGAAAACTTTTTGAGCAGATGAAATCTCAGTGGACGGATGCTGGACAGATAGAACGTATGAATCACGCACGCAGTGAGTACAGAACGGATGCATCGCATTAACCAATGGATGGCAAGTGTTTCTCTCCATTTTACATCCTCTTTGCATCCGTTGGTGCAGTGTGACATGGGCTTTAATTAGGACTTATTTTGGGGTAGGGATTATATTGGGTGCACACGGAAAAATCAAGCTAGGAGTTATTTTTGGGATAAGTCGTATTTTTGGGGAAACACAGGATTATAAATGTGAGGACCAATTATAAATCACTTATTTCAGTATCATAACAATCTTGAATAGTTGCTAAAGGAATAGATTAACACTACTGACTGTAGCACTGATCTTATTTGTTCTGAAATTAAATATTAGGGATGATCAGGACTCATCAGTCCTCACAATTCCTGTGAGTTCAATGCTGACAGCAGGGATCAGGTTTGGAGGGGGGGGGGGGAGAGAGATTTAAGGGAGGTTGCCTTTAAAAACAAAAACTGATAAGTCCATCGCAGGCATAATGGTGAGTAAAAGAAGACACTTTGGAAAATGATTCCATCTGTATTTTAGCTCTCTGTCAAAAATACCCCAATCAACAGCGATCAGTTTATTCATAAAAAGCTCTACACAAATTCATTTCTTGTTTAAGGCATCACAATGTTTGAGGATGACCTACACAGCATTTAGATGCAAAGCAAAATTGGGACCAGAATTTCCATTGTTATGTGAGTTGGTCATTAAGTAAGTTGAGCCTGATTGTACAACCTTTTTTGACATGGTTAAGTGAATCAGATCTAGCCCTGGACACTCACCAATATGTAAGCAAATTGTTAAAGGAAATGCATGCTTTCTTAGGCTTGCATGGTAGCTGAACAGGGTTTCTTTGGATCTCAGAAATCTTACAAGGTACAACAATATACCATTGCCCTGCTTTTCCTCATTAATTCCTTCTTAACTGCTTGATTTCCCCATGCAGGAATTCAATCTTTACATCAACTTGATCCATCTTTATTGCTGCTATTCTAAGCAGTTTCTCTATATTTGACAATTACCATGCAAACGACTGAGCCAACTAAGAGAGGTATTTTCTCCTCCTGCGCTGGTTTTGCAAGTTTTGAATGCAAATCCATTTTACTGGCTCACAATTACAGAGATCCAAGTCTTGCAAGCAGTTAATTACAAAATTAATGCCTGCTTTCTGCTTTATTTCTAGTACATTTACTATAGTCTTCTGGCTTAATGTCTGATGCTTTGAAATAGAGTAATCCGCATTTTAGCACAATAGGCATGTTTTACCCTTCAGGTAGTTTTTCCTAACTCCACATTTGATGTACATGCCAGATTTTCCAGTACTTCTAAGGCACTTATTTCACAGCTCACTGGAAAGGTGCACTTTGAAAACGGTGGATCTTTTATCAGAAAGACCTGAGGCAAGTTTCCAAATATCTTTGCTTTGATCTAAATTCCGCAAAAGAATTTTATTTATTTATTTGATTTGATTTGTCAATCACTTACAAGATAATAGGTATAAGTATATACATAGTTATGAATACATGGATACATATAAGAAAAATAAAAAGAAACAATAGGACAGGGATGGTGCGCATGTTGGTGCGCTTATACACACCCCCTACAGACGTCTTAGGAAAGGGATGAGGTCAATAATAGACAGTCTAAGATTAAAGTTTTTGGGGTTTGGGGAAAAAAACCAGTCAGGTAGAGTATTCCAGACATTGACCATTCTGTTGCTGAAGTCGTATTTCCTGCAATCAAGTTTGGCGCAGTTAACCTTGAGTTTGTATCTATTGTGTGCTCTTGTGTTGTTATGGTTGAAGCTGAAGTATTCATGGACAGGTAGGACATTGCAATGTATGATTTTATATACTATACTTAGATCATACCAAAGACGGCATAATTCAAGATTTTCTAGGTCTAGAATTTCAAGTCTGGGGCATAAGGTATTCTGCAACGAATAGAGGAGAGGAGAACTCTTTTTGTGAAATAATTCTGGACTTTCTCAACTGTGTTAATATCAGATATGTAATGTATGTTCCAGACTGATGAGTTGTATTCAAGTATTGGTCTAGAAAATGTTATGTATGCTGTAGTTAGTAGTGTGATATTCCAGAAAAAAAAAGATTTGTATTCCTCCTCCCCAGGCACTTCATTCCAGCTACTTTCTCATTTGTAGCCACCAAGGTTCTTTGATCCTGTCCTCTTTCTGGGGGACTTTCTTTGTCCAGCACAAAAGTTACACCCTTGGAACCTTGGAATTGTTTTCTTTTTCAAAAAGCAAAGGGAAAATGTTGGTTTTCTCTGTGAGTTGAAAATCTGCAGTTTTCATTTCTGCTTTCTTTCAACTATTCAGGATGCTCACTCTTTCAAAACATCTTTATACATTTAATTCATAGGGCACATAGCCCTGTTGGGGTGTGTGTGAGAGAGAAAGGAGTGAGAGAGAGAAAGGGGGGAGGGAGAGAGGGAGGGAGGGAGGGAGAGAAAGAATTCCTTTGATTGAGACACTGGACTGAGCAAGGATTAGTGAAGCATGTTTATAACTTCCAGTAGAAATGATTGTTTAAAAAATGCATGAAGAAAACCAGACCAGCACCTTGCTGACTGAATCCTATCAGGAGGAGACTCAGCAGTCACAGGCTCTGTGCAGGCATATTTGGGATAAAGGAGTGGAAGAAGATCCTGAGATTAGCAAACTCCTAGATAAAGAGCCAGTTTGTTGTAGTGCATACAGCATCAGGTTAGATGCCAAGGGACTATCAGTTCAAGTCCCACCTTTGGCACAAAGCCAGCTGGGGTGACTTCAGCCAGTTATTTTCACTTGACCCTAGGAAGAAGCAGGCAAACCACTTCCAAAAAATCTTGCCAAGAAATCTGCAAGGTTTAATTCAGGCAGTGAAAAATTGACTTGAAGACAGACAGACAGACAGACAGACAGACAGACAGACAGACAGACAGA
>BLBF01000005.1:4758421-4789513 GCA_015471245.1 Laticauda colubrina
AGACAGACAGACAGACAGACAGACAGACAGACAGACAGACAGACAGACAGACATACTGAGTCAAAGAGGAGGAAACAGAGTAAATTAATAAAGGAGAATTTTTGTAGCTCAGGGTTAAAATGATGGGTTCTTGGTGCTCTCTCAGTTTGCTTGTTACCTAGCTACCTAGCTTGCCCTAACTAGGTAACATCATCAATGCTAGCACTCATGATGTTACCTAGGATAATGAAATGTTTGCTAGAAAACAAGCAAGCTCACGGAGCATCAAGGAACCCTCATAACTTAGCTACTGTATCTACAACACACTAGCCTAAAAGTTGGGAGGTTGAGAAGTGCTGAAGGCTCAGTGCTGTTAAATCAACACTTCCAATGTATCTCCATTCTTTCTTCCATAGTTAAGTATTATGTGTGCCAATTGGTGAAGAAAGATTGAAATCTCACTCCCCCACCCCTACTCCAAGAGTCTCTATGCATTATCTCAGAACCCACTTCCCTTGAGTTTCAAGAGAAGAATCTTCCTTGCTGCAGATGGAAACCTTCCTTGCAATGCAAATATATAATACTTCTATGCAGTGAATAAAAAAGAAAAAAAATGAAAGAAACTGCTTTCCCTGAATTGGCTGTTTACATAACTGGAAATGTGCACTTGAACTATCTACACACACCTATCTAGTTTTGGCCCGCAGAGACTAGCAGGTGTAATCTAAGGCTCATCATATATATTTTAACTCTTTGCATTGAATATTTAATTATTAAGCAATCACCAGGAAATTGCAATTTTATGGTAGAGCACTAAGCAGGCAAAATGAGATTTTAGCAGCTTCTGAAATCCACACACTCCAAAATTAAAAGTGCCACTTTATAACTGGAACTAAGAGGCTCCAGGGCTACCATATTAATTTGGAAGAGTCTCATGAAATCAATAATGGACTCATCTGAAATCATTCACTCACATGTACCCCTTTGGTTTTCTTCTTAATCAGAAGAGCACTGAAGCACAAGAACGGATTAACTTCTCTTCTTAAAAAAGCAGGACCAAATAGTCTATGTAGGCTAACATTCCATCCAGGCAATGCCCCCTGCACCTCCAGTCTTTGATATTTGAAAGATGCCTTAATTGCTCTTTGATTCATAGTTTTCTCTTAATACTATTAGATAAATAAATGGCTGGTTTTATTCTCAAAATTCAAATATACATTATATCAATTATGAAAAGATATCCATGAAACCTTTAACAGAATTTAATCTACTAAATATGCAACTTTTATTGTTCACTAAAGAATGTGCAATACTTTGTTTCAGCACTTTGTACTGGACTAGTCTGTTTATCTCCAGGGCAAAGTTCTGGGGAAGGAGTTCCATCCACCTGAAAGCAATTTTTTCTCTCTTTGTCTTGGGGGGGCGGGGGGGGGGGCGGGAAGCACTGCAATCTGTTCCTTGTTTCTTATCTAGGAGTTATATGAATTATCTCCACTGCACTCCTGCTTGTCAGCTGATAAGGCAAAACAATTGGAAATGATCCACAAACAACTTAGAAAACTGAGCATGAAAATCCATCAGGAAAGAAAGTGTTAAATTATTCCACCTTCTCTTCTGAAACTCTCAGCTGCAAGACATGGATCTGCTCTTGCTACTATAATGCACCTATAGCAGGGATGTCAAACTCAGGGCCCATGGGCCACATATGGCCCATGTGGTGCTTAGATCTGACCCTTGGGGCTGCCCTGGAAACAGCGAAGGAACAGCCTGTAGTGCCTCTGCCAGTGAAAATGGGCTCCTGGCCTCTGTTTTCGGCTGGGATGGCCTCCTGCAACCCTCTGCCACAAAAATGGAGCTTGGGAGGGGTACCTGAGTTCTGTTTTTGCTGGCAGAGGGTTGCAGGAGGCCATCCCAGCTGAAAAAGAAGATTGGGAGCCCATTTTCACTGGTGGAGGCACTGAGGACCACCACAGGCATCCCTGACATGAGTGACTTCAAGCTGGCCATGCATTCCTGCCTGCCCCCTCAGGTCAAACACAACAAAATTGAGTTTGATACCCCTGATCTATAGCATGAACACTGTAATGATATTGGGTAAAAAAAAAAACCCTTCCTCATGGATAGTTTTCAGATATTACATTGGGAAAATAAAGTTTCACTATATTAATATTATGTTTTATTTCTCTTGTGTTACTTTGAACAGAAGATATTTTATAATTTACTTTTTACTCCTGCAACATGCAATTATTTAGAAAAGTCCAAAAATCATTCTGAGAAAACAAATAACATTTGTTTTCTAATATGTTATGGTTTCCCCAAGCCCCTGCAACTTTAGCATTACCTGCCTCCTACTTCAAACATTAACTTCCCAGTAAGATGAAGTATCATACTGAACAAAGCCAAGATATATACTAGGCTTTTACATATCAGAGAGAAAACAGGCAGTTCGTGTCTTGTATCAGAGAAGTACAAAGCAAGGTCCCGAGGTTCACGAACACCAAGTGAATTAAATCAGAGTTTCTCAATCTCAGCAACTTTTAAGATATGGGGATTCTTCTCAGAATTCTGGGAATATATAGTCCACATATCTTAAAGTGGACAAGGTTGAGAATCGCTGAGTCTGATAATGAATTGCCCTAACTTACAAGAGAGAAGCAGATCTTCCAGTTCATAAAGCATCACAACAAATTTGACAATGGGAATACTTTCTCTGCTGTCAAAACCATAAATGCAGGACAATTCTTTAATCTCAACCTCTGCTCTCAATTGATGAGTATTCTTCAAGGGATTCCTCATTTTACTTCTGGTTTCTTGAAGCATCCCCACATAAACCCCCAACTTTTTTTGAGGGGCTGCCACAAAAAAGAGAGCATCAATCAGTTTACCAAAGCACCAGAAGACAAGGCAAGAAGAAATGGTTAGAAACGAAACAAAGGAAAGCTGTAACCTAGGACTACAGAGAATTTGCCTGACAATGAGAACAATAGAATGGCTTGCCTTCAGAACTTGTGGACATTCCATCTCTGAATGCTTTTAAAGGAGACTGGGTAGACATTTGTCTGAAATGGTATAGCTGTGATGGCATACCTATGGCACACGTGCCACAGGTGGCATGTAGAGCCATTTGTGTGGGCACGCAAGCCCCTGCCAAACTCACCTGCACTGCGCATGTGTGTGCCTCCCAGCTGATTTTTGGCCCATTTGATGCCATTTCGCCCTCCTGGAGGCTCGAGGAAAGCCTCTGTAGCCTCAGGATATTGAAAAATGGGCCTTCCAGAAATACTGGAAGTGCCGAAACGGGCTTGTTTTCAGTCTCCCAAGGCTTCAGAGGTTTCTCTCGAGCCTCTGGTAGGGCGAAAACAGGCTCCAGAGGCCCTCCAGAGGCCCTCCAGAGGCTGAAAATGGGCACTTCCTGTATTTCTCGAAGTGAGTCTCCTGCTTGAACAAGGGATTGGACTAGAAGACCTACAACTGTTGATCTGTTATTTTTTCCCATCTTCCCTATCCTCCCATTTACTTCAGAATGGAATGTTGAATGTCAAGATTTTTTTCTTTTTTTGCTCAGCAAGGATTGGAACTTGAATTCAGCCAGTTGTGGGATAAACATTTATTCCCTTTGGGTCTGAGATGTGCTCAAAGCAATCATTAGTCAAATTTTTTTGAAGAATTCTCTTTTTCCTGTCCCTCTTCTCCAATGTCCCTTCTCCTTATTTTCTCTTGTTGAACACTAAGGTTTTCCCTCCAGGAACATAATTTATGCTGAAGATCAGTGTTGACTTTGACACCTTCCCCTTTTTCCACTATGACTTAGCTCTTTGATTCTCCATTCTCAAAATAGAGGAATTATTTTTCTATAAAAGTCACTGCATGTATAGACTGTTAACCCTTAATAATAAACCCAGTTTTCCATGCTTTTATTATTTTTAGCATGTCAGATATCCATGGAAGATTTTCAAAGATAATCATTAGACAAAGCTATATTTTATACTTAGGTTGAAACTAATTTAAAAAATCAGTTATTTGTGTGGAATTGAATCTGGGATTGCTGTCTGCACTTGGGAAAAGTAGCTGCAGCCAGGCAAAAATACCTCCCATTTCACTTCTCCGAGGCTCAGCACAACACATGCTTTTTCAAAAGGGCTCCAGAAACCTGAGAGATGGATTAATTAATTCTTTCATAAATTACAAGCCTTTAGGCTAGAGTTCCAACTGCCTGGCTAATTGAGCCATCTCCCTATGTTTCAAAGGACATACTACTGTCCAGAGACAGCCATATCTTACCAGGCTTGCAAACGCAAACACTAAGATAGTGTGTGGGGGGTGTAGGTGAAAAGGAGATAAAAACATAGTAAGCAGTTGGGGAAGCAGGAGGCAATATTTAGACAATGACAACTATTGAAGGCAGGTAAACAGGGTTATCAGCCAGTTAACTTGGGGTTTCCAATTTTTGTATTTAAAAGTATATTATTTGTAAGGATGCTTTACAAATGTACGCTTATACTAAGAAATGACAAAGTTAAAACACAATTCTTTTAATAACAAATACATAGGGCTTAGTATGCGTTGAAATTTATTTATGAGAGCTATAGAGCTCACATAGCACATCTGCTTTTAATTAAAACTACATTAATTTTGATTGACTTCTTGAAGCCGAGGTATTTTTCAGGCTCTTGTGGAACTCTGAAAATGAAGTCTGACAATTAGCAGCATTGATGTACTTGTGCAAGGTTTGAAGCACATCTAAGTTATGTCGAGATTGTGCAATCTTACTGACAAATCTTTAGGTCACTTAGACTCCAATCTATCCTAAAACTCTCCCCTTTTCCCTTAGAATACTTCAACATTTGATGTCATTTGGATAGAACAACTGAGTATGTCTAATCCTATAAAATTTACACAGAATAGATATTCCCATACAGCTGGAGACCAAACTCTACATGTGAGTTAATTTCCTTTGTGACCTAGTCTTATGTTAATATAACCTGGAAAATAATCCCAAAATATAGATTGCAGATCTGGTCCACAAGAGTCCACAAGTGGCAGCAACAATTTTTAATATCTGCAATCTCCTTAGAAACCTAGAAATTCCTGGTTTTCTTCTGCTTGAGAATCTGATGATAAGAAAAAAAAAATTGACCATGCTATAAAGTCCAGGGAACCACTGTAAATTGAACTGGTAAATTAATCTTAAAAAAGAGTTATATTTTATATTTATTTCTCTGAGAAAGCAACTCATTTTTGACATGTATTTTTTAAAATAAATAAATTGGAAATTGAAACTGAGAGTTCCCCCCCCCAACCTAGGACAGTCTAACATGTGGACCAGATTACTCAGCTAATGCAAAAGATATGATTCTTATACGTTAACAGAAACTCAAGAGGTCTACTCTTCCATTTGGATGTAATTTTAAGTTTCGAGCAAGGGTATTGAACTTAATTTCATTGAGGGATGTATCAGGGTTGTGTTTGACCTTGGGGGGCCAGGGGGAGTGGCCAGTTTGACATCATTTGTGTTGGGGGTGGCTGTAAATGGCCTGAGTACTCTGCTCCCGAGCTGTTTTGGGCTGTGACGGCCTCCTGCAACCCTCTGCCAGCAAAAATGGAGCTTGGGAGGACTGTGGGCTGCCCTCCCAAGCCGTTTTTGATGGCAGAGGCACTGCGGACCTGTCCTTTTCTGTTTCCAGGGCAGCCCTGCGGGCCAGATCTAAGCACCCCGCAGGCCAGATCTGGCCCCTGGGCTTTTGAGTTTGATACCCCTGGTTTAAAGTATGTGTTCATATGAAAACTGTTACATATTATTTAGAGGAACTGCAGCATACTTTGCAGTGAAATACAAACAAAAGAGGGATTGGCAGGAAGCAAGTGAATTGAAAATAGATAAAAGGATGTTTTAATTTTGTGCATCAACATAACATGAAAAAATTAAAACACAATTCTGTTCTTTAAAAAATATGACTTCCTACTTAAGTTTATTTTTTTCCTTTAATACAGATCAGCATTTCAAAGTTTTGCATTCTACACACTTGTTCTCAATTATTAGCATCAAAATACAAGACAGAGCAAGACCTTCAAATACAAATAAATACCAAATAACAATACAACAAATTGAAGGACAACATAGAATAATGCTATTGGGAAATTAGGATATGTTGCTAATAATTATTAACAACATTGTATTGCTGAGCAATAAATTATACACTTCGAAATTTCCTTTCCTTTAAAAAGAAAATACAAAAATCGTTGATTACCAGATTCACTTACTTGCACTGTATCCTTTATAGCTATCTATAATTAAAACAGGCAGAATATACACAATCAAATGAGGTTGGCCTTCTTTGGTCTTTGTTTCTGGATCAGAAAACTGAACACAACCAATGTACCTTTTACCAAAGAATAAAATATTAAATAAAACACCACACAAGTTTACAGACTGATTTTGTACAGAGTTCATAGTACTGATGCATTTAACAGGTATTTCTTCTTGGAAAAGGATGACCATTTTTTCCATCACATTGAATTAATGGCATTTTATGGATGTTAAAAGGTTATCCTACTTGTCTTAAATAATAGATTTATAGTCCACCATTTCATGATGGGGTGTCCCACTACATCCTCATTTATCTTGTACCTCTGGAGGTTTTGGATCACAGTGAAAAAAACTTTTTCCTCATACAAACTGTAGAAGATATACATTTTAGAGAGCTAGAGAGAAAATAATACAATACAAGCGAATTCAGTGCCTCGGTAATTCAATTATTTTCCCCATTTTCCAAGTGCACAAGGACTAACTCTCTGCCAGGAGAAGTCTGGATTGGAAAATATTATGTTCACATGCAATAGCTCTGCTAAAGTTCAGAATCGTCTGAGCATGGAATGAGTTATTTAAAAATAGTGGTTTATTTCAAACCCCAGTTTACCAAACTGTTCATGATCAGAACTCCCTTTAGTCAAAAACTAGTCTTTCTAGAAGTGGCAACAGCAAATTGTAAGAAAAGAAGCAATCTTTCCATCCAACATCTGATAAAAATGGCAAGGGTAAGAGAAAAGGATCAAAGTGTAATTTCAAATGTTATTATGGGATTCTAACTGAGATTCTAATGTAATGCTTATAAAATCTGAAGTGCTTGCATGTTTCCAATAAGGAATCACTTATTGTAAAAGTATTATAGATACGCACTGCCTAATCCTAAACTTTAATGCATCTGACACACTGGTGCTTGAAATGAGGTATACCCACATCACAATACACTTAACATCATACTAGAACCACAAGCAAATGTTTAGGATTAGGCTTAAAACTTTCATGAAATGGAAGACGAAAAGCTACATGGTCTTGCCAATTTGCTAGAAGATAATTAAAGATGTAATCAATCCTTTTTGTGGCCTAATGCTTCTTCAAAACCATACAGGATAACCGTATTCTGCAGCCATTAACAATGCTTCAACTTTCCTCCATTTTGCATTTGTCTCAACAACATTAGAGATCAATTTCAGCATATTTTTTTTACATTCAAAGGATGGCTCTTAATGATTATCTCGCTGTAAATTTTGCTTATATGAGATTGTTGATTCACCTCTATGAAGGACTTCTAATGGGGAAATGATACAATTCCCTCCATTGAGGAGAGGCCACACAATCTACACCAATAAGGTGAGTTGTGTTGTTTCTCAGCTTTAACCGGCATTTGCACAATAATCACTGGAGGTCCCACAAGGGAGGAAAAGTGAAGTAATATGAGTGATTCAATTTGTCATTAGAAATGAGGAAGGTTCATCCTTTTATGAAGCTTTTTTTCAAGTCCATTGAAAGAGGACCTACTTTGAAATTTGCACAGCCCTATTCTATATGGAGAAATATGAGCTATTTATTTATTTATTTTCAATCCACACAATAAGTAATGAATCTCATATTCACTTTCTTTAGGAGCCATGCATGGATGTAAGACATTTATGCTGGAAGTGATCCTTATATTAAAAAGCAGGAAGCAGTAGTTAAGCCCTCAATGTATTTTCTTTAAAATACTTAATTATAATATTCACAGTGCAGAAGTTGATAGAACAGAATTAAGTCATGCGCTTAAAATATTTTTAAGTTCACCTTGTCCAATAAAGCCCTTAAAACTGAAATCTTTTTTTAAAAAAGCTCTACCAGTTTTTATGAAATCAAGACACAGGTTATCATTACTGTTGGGCACACACTGGAATATACATACTGAATTTCTCAATCTCATCAATTGCAAATTAAAGGGACATCATCACGTGTACATCAGACAAATATGTTCCCAAAGAATGATGACTGATCAGTCAGTTATACAGGATAAAAGCAGGTTCCTTGCCCATTTCTATGGCACAGCAATAAATAACATTGTTTAGTGGCCTAAAAGTAGCACACGGAGGTCACAGCCTGAGTATTCTATATAGCACCTACACAGACTTGCTCTCCAAAGAACATTCAATTTCAGTTTCTACACAAATAAGCAATTTTGAGGCTTGATTGATATCAGTAAAGCACTGCACAGAGGGAAACTGTGCGAAGCACCAAGTTACTATTTGGAGTTGACTGAAACCCCATATTCATTGGTTTTAAGTATTATTTTTGATTGATAAACGGGAAAAAATATTAGACACATAACTGAAAGCTGGCAGACATTTCCATGTTGTCAATTCATTTGTCTGTATAGTAGCTCTGATTTTGATCTACCTATTTTTATCCTCACTTTTGGTCTGAAAAAGAGCACGTTTAACATTTGTGGCAATCCATCCAACACAAGTTTTTTTTAAAAAAGCAGCCATAAACTACTTCTTTATATTAAGCAAAGTTGAACTGTACATATCCTGAGCATTCACTGTTGAATAACTTAGTAGCATCCCTAAGCCCTCACATTCATAACAAGCAGGTAGGAAATGAAAAATTGTCCCATCAGATAAAGGCTAATTATATTACATTTGGCACACAAGTTTTTCAAGAGAACTCATTCTCTGTGACATAAGCCCCCTCTCACTTTTGTGATGGGAAAATGGGAAGTTGCTTTATACATGTCACTTTAATTATCTTATCTACCCCGTACTGGCTACTCTGGCTGACTTTATCATTTCAAGGACTGGGCAGCAGCATCTGCTATCTGTTAATTTTAGACTAATAGTGCCAAGAGCTGAATGTGTGTGTGGGGGCATCTTTTGAATGCTACTGTCTGCTACTGTCCATCACTTGCTAAGCAATTTTAAAGGGCAATTTGAGAAGAACAGCCGAGAAAACTTGACACATGATACGTAAAATTAGGCTCAAAGATGAAATTAATTTTTTTTTAAAATCTGTCCACTTATTTATACATTTGCATAGTTGCATGTATGAAGGCATCAAAATGACAGGAAATATTGGAATTTTTGTTAAATCTTCAAGGTGCAGAAAAATATCTCCCATAGTAATCACTGTCTAGCAGCCATGTTGTGTATCACTTTTTAAGAAGATAGGAAAGCAATACAAACAAGTAATTTCTCTTTTAAAGTTTCTTGGGGCAAATTGTAACATTGTAAAATAATGCAATCTCAACCACTGACGTACTGGATTATTAAATTAAAATTCTAGAATTCAAACAGATTGGCTAACTGTTAACATCACTGTTTCATATACTCAAATATTCCTTATGCTCTTTCTCATGGTAGAAGGAAGATAGTTTGGAAAGTAGATTGGACTGCACCTCACCTTTATAGGTTAAGAAATCAATTACATTCCATTTTCCATAATGCCACTACTTTTTTTTCTATTCTACATTCTCAAAAGCAATGAAAGTTACAATATAAGGCTGAAAATGAATGCTGCATATAAGCCACTCAAATTCTTAAAAAGTTGAAAAAAATAAATAGTAAAAGAATGCAAACACAGTCATGCATGTTGATCTTTAGGCACTGAAATAATCTTGGTTGGATTCTGAGATTAAAAATAGATAGGTTAGCATAATACAATATGATATGGCAGACTAAAGTGCTTTGTTCAAATATAAGGGAGCAAAGCTGCTTGGAGATCTAAGGTGAATTGAAAGTAATAGCATTGATACTGTAGTTAATCAAGAAGTCCTTAAAACAGCAATAACCCAAAACTGACAATACTGAATTCTATGCATTTCCATTGAAAGAAACCTATGAGCCCCTTAAGGTCATCATTTCAGAGATATTTCCTTACCTAAATAAAGAAACAGAAAGATCAAGGGCTGTTTAAAAAGCTATGGGATCATGAGTGGCATTCCATCTTCCTGCTGGCTTCCCCATTGACTTTTCTTGTAGGAAGCTGCAAGGAGAGTTGGAAACGATGATCATGTGCCTGCGGCAGTTTGGCAGCACTGAAGAGGCCACAACTTTGCCAAATTTAAATCCCACAGGAGCATGAGTCCTGGATTTTGGATGTATTCTTTATGTTAGCCCATTTGAGGTAAGTTGATTCAAAAATAGTTGCCTTATTTTAATGAAAGTTAAAAATAATCCAGACATGACAATTTTAGTAGTACACAAAAATGAGAGATGTTTTGCAATATCAAGTGCAACTTTGGAGTAGAAGCTTCGAAGGGCAGTACTAATGAATAGCCTTTGGGAAAGGAATCCAAAGATATATATATAAAATAACATATTCACATTTTTTTTTCAGAAAAAGAGCAATAGCTTTGGACTTTTTAACATACTTTTCCCTTGGTTCAGAGAAGATACCAAGACAGCTGGTTTTATTAGCAGGCATCTTCTTTTCTGCCCTATCTCAACATAAATCAGGGCCAAGCAAAGATATAAGCTTATATGATCAAATCAATCATGAAAGCGATTATTTGGGGCAGTGATTGGATTTTTCTCCTTCCCACTATAGAATGATTTTCCATAATAAAAATTTTACAAAATTAAAAATTGGTTTTTGAAAATATTTTAATTTTAAAAACGGGGTAACTTTTGGCAGTCAAAACAACCTGATGATATTCTGCAGCAATATTTATGATGTTTTATTATAATTTAAATTATATATCTTCTGTATGGATTGGGTGGACAAATACTTTTAGAATCTTAAGGGAGGTAAAATACCTAAAATAAAGTAAGTTATATAAATGCAAATTCTAATCCTATTCATACATCATATTCAATTTACTGTATCTACATTTCAGGATACAATTTCTTCAATAAACTGGGGCTATTCATGATGGACTAAACAAACATCCTTTATACCACATAAGCTATTGTTCTTTCAGTCTTTTTGGATAAGCATTTCTATCAAAGAATGTTATCATCAAGAACATGTAACTTTACAACCATCTTACAAAACTTACTTCAGAACCTATTAAGGTTGTCTAAATTAAATAATTTTGTCAATAATTGGCTAGCTAGCTTGCTGTGCTATATTGAAAGCATTAGTAAGCCAATGTGGATGACAAGAGTATGTTCACAGCATTAAAATTGGATCATTTTGAAGAAGAAAACATTTGTTTCTAAAAGACAACACCAAAATATATTCAGAAGATAACTTCAAGTTAATCTTTTGAACAGTATATTTTGTTTTGAATGGGAGTATTCTCATCCCTACTGCTCCTCCTTTCTGGTTGTGGGTTTAAAAAAAACCCATGAGCTTATTCTTTTGTGCTTTGGAGAAACAGATTATTTTATCAGCTATCGGACTCTACAGCAGAAATTCCAGCACCTGCATTGCATTACAGGAATGTGGCAAGAAGAAAAACTTCACATAATGGTGGAAAAAATAGCTATAGCAATGGACCTGTAACAGCTGCCATAAATATGCTGAATCTGGCCTTATTTATTAACAAGAAAGTTTTAATAAAGTGCGCAAGTTCTAATTTTATAGCCTAATAAGACAAGTTAAGTAATTTGGGTTGGGTTTTTTTGTGTGTGCGTGTGTGTATGATTTCAATCTGTTGCACATCAGAGCAATTGGAATATATAAGTTTTGGAATTGGTTATTTTTAAAGGAACATTGCCAGATTAGATTTTTAGAACACAATTAACATATTTCAATTTGACATTAACTGCATGATGCAGAAGCTATGGGTACTGAGCCCTTTGGATATCTTCACTAGGGAATCCTGTTTTCAGTAAAATTCTGTAATGCATATACAAAAGCTCAGCTACCTATACTCATGACTATTAGAATAGTATGAGAAGCCAGGTTAATTCTTTCCCCTAAGAAAAAGTGATGGGTTTACATCAGCCTGCGTAAAACTGTGGCATATAGATCTTGAGTAGGAAGTCTTCCTTTTGTATCAGAACTAGAGTGGTAACGCTTGCCTTCTTACATTGATTTGTACCAGTTGACACCTAAGAACCATAAGAAAGGCAGAATACAGTACCTGAATAATGGAAGGCAAGAGTAGGAAGACATATTGCTACAAAATGCTCTGGCTGCCAAATAGTAGGCTGTATTCAAGCAGGTGGCTTGAAAACCCATGAAAACCACTCAGCATGCACTGTATATTTATTAACAGAAAAATACCTCTTGCAGGCACTGGGTAGGAAGGCACAGCCATAAAGATCAATGGCAAGGGCAAGAAACACAACAATGAAACATGACAATGAAACTGAGTCTTAGACATGAACTTAGCCTATAATGCCCAACATAAGAGAAAGCTCAATGGATGTAATCTCACTGGCTAGACAACAGGCCACACAATTCCTTTTTCCATGTCCACCTCAGTTCATTCTAGGGGAGCATTCAGGTTACACAGCACCCATGAAATTAAGCAGCACCCACATGGTTGGTGTACGCTCAAGCTATGCCATTAGACTTACTAGTCTCACAAAGGACTATTAAAACAGAAGTCAGTAAATTCTGTGGGTTGCAATCAGCATGATTTAAAGGCTGGAGAATGCTTTCTAGTAAAGCTCAGGTAGTTGTTTAAGTAGGAGGCTCCTTTGGGTTTCCCTGCAGGGATAGGTGTCAGTTTGCCAGAAAACTATCACTGAATTGGCTAGCAAATCTATTCTCTCACAATTCTGAATTGAGCCAAATTGAAATGATTAGCTCTGCTTCTTCGAGGCATTTTATCTTGCAGCAGTTTCACTACTGCTTTGGAAACTGAAGGGAAAGGGCACTGTCAGAAGTCCTAGCTCCATAGGAGCACTGTGAACAAAAATATAGCACCTGAATAAGTAATATTTCATTGATGGAAACACTGGCGAGCCAGACAGTCATCTGGGTTTCCATTTTTGTATGCTGCAAAATATTGGTGGGTTTTACAGATCAGTCAGCACATTATGCCTAAAGTCCAGTTAAAACAAGTATTCTAACAATCTGAAATTAAAGTCTGAATACAAAACTATACAAAACTATGAGCTATAAAGCAGCACGTCACAGCTAAGGCACATGAATGCATGCACGCCACCATATCTCCATTAAGACACTGCTTTCTCCTAACGGATATCCTTTGTAAGATAGAAAAATTTCTACCTAGAGGATTAATTAGCAGTTTCCCATATAGGTATTACTCAGCACTACGCCTCCTGTCAAACCCAAAAAATATGTTGCACATTTATGCTTTAGCAAAAAATATGTTTATATACACACATCTATTTCATAGAGCTTGGTCTGAGCGCATGAGGCAGAACTTTAAAAACATACAGGATTCCATTTAGAACTCCAAAGTTCAACAAATGCCCTATTTTAGGGTGAAAATTATAAATCTGATAATGATGCACAGCATCCATGAGTGATTTTTTTTCTTAATTTTGAAATAGTGTCATTAACTACGACATATTGTAGGTTTACATTTCTAAAGAGAAATAACAGCAGTATTGAATAGTTTCTTTTCATATCACAAGTGATAACCTGCATTTGATCTTTTTTTTCTTCCAAGAAATATCAGTCTATCAACAGTTTTAAAATAAAATGTTTTCTGTAGCAATTAATAGAACTCTAAACAAAAATATGACTCTGATTTAGACACTTTCAAGAAGATCTAGACATTTTTGTCAAGGTCTTCTGACAAAGTAATTTTTAAAACAGAGACCAGATGAGGCCTTAAAAATAGACAATATACTATATTTCAGACAACATTGCACTTAGATGTTCAAAGTAATAATATCTTTAACTGCAACAATACTTCATAATTTCTTTTTTTACTTAACATGCTGACAGTTTCTAGCTAACCCATGTGAACTTTTATTTTCTAGTTAAAATGAAAGTAAAGTCTGATGTCATATTCAGCGTAAGATACTTTTTTTCTCTCCCAAGTTATTGTCAATAAATTACAAAAAGCTTTTCTGACAGTGATCTTTGTCTTCGTGAGGATTAAGTAACTTGTCAGAACTTGAAGCGTTCCTATTAGTTTCACAGTTATGGTTTCTTAATGGGTTGCTATGTTTGCCATTGGACCCTACGCAAGTTATATCTCCAAACTCTTCCTCTGTTAACATAAAGTGGTCCTCTCTGAGCTTTAAGGACCTCTCATTGAAGACAGATATAAAAAAGAGCCCCAAATGGAGTTGTCTTCTGTTGAATCTGCCTTTCTGCTATATGTCAGGGGTCTGGTAGATCCGAAGTATCCACTATGACTTTAATAAAAATAGTATCATCTTTAATATATGTTCCATTTTCTAGAACAGTTTGTGCAACAAAGACTGGGCAACCAGATGCAATATTCATTTCCCCAGTGGGTTTCTTGAAACTACTGCTGTTGGGGTCTGGCTTGAATGCATCTCCTAAGTGGCGCCGAGAAGGTCCTTGATCCATCAACATAAGGGTGACCTTTTGCTTGAATGGCCAAGGAAGCAATGCATCATATTCTCCCCGCATTATAACAAAGAACAAAGACAAGTGTGTCCCTTTGCCCATCCCATCTCCATTGAGGTAAACCCTAGCACACATCTTATAGCCAAAGTATCCTGTATAAAATGGTTGGCTATACAAGGACAAAGTCTTCCCCATAACAGCCTCTTGCTTTCGACGTTTATAATCTCGAATTTTCCAGATTAATACTCCATTGTAACTTGCTGTTTCCAGGACTTGAAATCGGAGATCCATGTCAGCCAGACGGATATCATGAACACTTAACATTTGATCATGCCTAGATAGCTGTGATTCTAGAAGACCTAGAAAGAAAACAAGGGGCTTCTTTAAATTTTAAAATAATAAAAGGACATTTTCCATTATGCTGCACTTCTTTGTTCATTTACACCAGGGCTGTCAAATTCTCAGCCCGTGGGGTTGATGCATCATATGTTGGCCATCCCACCCCCAGTTTAGTGAAGGGAAAAAAGTCCCGATACGTCAAATGACACAGCCGTGACGACGTGAGTTTGACACCCCTGATTTATACCCACTCTTTATTTGGTAACTGAGTTTTGTTCCAACAACTAGGTCTTTCAGTAATATGACCATGAAGTGAACATGTGAGCCTTGCTGCAAAGATCACTGGTTGGCTTCATATCATTCAGATAAAGATCTCTTGTACAGCTACACCAATGTTATTCTCATTCCAGTGGGCATAATCAGATGGAGGAAATTTGGTCATCAGTGCATGTATTGGTTGCAAAATTATTATTTTATTACCATCATATTTGGGACTGGGACTGCTTAACAATGAGTGGCTATATAGTACTTGAGAATTCAGTGGGAAGAATACCTAAAATTGATGGATCTTAGCAAAAGGTGTTTCCATAGTATAAAATATGCAAAAAGCTTAGGGTAAAATTAGTGAAAACACCTTCAAATTAATACTTGGGTCACATAAAATCAGACTTCAGAAATAATTTTGTGAATCAGTTACACATCTGTAAAATTATACAAATAAAAGCCTTCCTTCCTGCAATGTGACTAAGTAATGAATATTTATGTACTTATACTTTTTATTTCAATTTATTTGGCCACCCATCCTGAATAAATGATTCTAGGCAGCTAACAGCATTTAAACACATCATCAAACAAGATAACAATTATATATATTGAATAGTAAGCTGCCCAGAGTCATTGACTGAGATGGCCATAGAAGCTGAATGAAATAAGTAATCAGCAACTGAAGTAAAACACCAAAAGAACCAGCAAACAAATCAATGCCACATCTGGATGGAATGGAATAACTTGCTGCAGCCAACTTGCTGCGGTTTACTAGCCACAGCCCACTCACTGTGGCCAACTTGCCAGAGGACAACTCATGTGGGACAATTCAAAGTATTTAAAATAATTAGAAAATATTCTAATTTTTGTCATTCACATTTTATTATGTCCTTTGTTTTGCATTCTTTCTTTAATGATTCTATTCCACCATTTCTTTGATATTAGTCCTGCAGTGAGTTGGTCATGGTGAGTTATCCTGTGCGAGTATGCTGTGGTGAGTTGGCGGTGGCAAGTAAGCTGTGGCGAGTTGGCCATGTTGAATTGTCATATACCCAATCTGGATCTCCAAGCTCAGTGACACAACTATGTCTTTAAGGTCTTGTTGCAGGCCAGCAGGGTACAGGCAAATCTAATCTCTGGAGGAAAGATGCTCCAATGGATAAAATGCAAGTCTGTATATGTGGGGAAGATATGTGTGTGCAGGTATATTTCCACACATACGCAGAAAGTAAAATCATATTTTCTGTGGTTTAAATGTTCTATTATTCTAGTTGAATGTTTTTTTAATATTATTTGTGGCTTTAATCTCTCTTAGAATTCTCCTCAGTAAATCAATTCTCCATGCTTACTGTACAAGAGTCACTTTCCTCTCTTTGGGATAGAAGCTTATGAAATTTCAATCACAAGAAGAATCAAGGAGAATCCTACCTGAACTTTAAGCTCTGAATGACTATAGTACTGCTCTGTAATGAATGAAGAGTAATTCAAGATGCTTTAACAGATGGCAATCCTTTTTATATGCTAATTTGTCTTTCAATTGACTAAACAGTATTGTGTGAGCCTCTTAGAAAGGTATATATCATATTGCTAATTGGTGGCTCTATTGCTTAATTCAAATGAGGCAATGACCTTTTTACTTTATCAGATCCCATTTTGTTGCTCAGAAGAAAGATTCCTCTGAACTAAACATGATGTTAAGCCTTATAGTAGAAGTAACCTCAAGCTCTCGATGGGGAATGTATCAAGCAAAATATAATGTCATTAAATATGTTTTTCTTCTTCTTTTAGAAGACAATTGCTATTCATTTTATGAATACATACTTTATATACTGCATTTCAAAAAAATGAAATTTCTTTGGAATTCTGAATAGTTAACTCATAGCATTATCAACCGTGTGGCTCTTAGCAAACTATATATGCCACTTTGCTCTAATGGGACTTGACAAGAGAATACCTACCTCAGTTGGTTTATCAGCATAAACACTCTAACATAAACATTATGCACATTGATCAAAGAGCCAGGTTAAATAAATAGATATCCAGCAAGAGATTAGAGGGCAGCTGCATTTCAGAATGTCTAAATTTGTCAGAATCTGCCATTACTTCACCATCTCATGTTCCAACTTACCTGTGTTTCTAGCTCCTTGCCCAGTATTTTTATCAATGCTTTCCAGTTCAGTCACCCTATTCTGGAGGGACTCAACACTACTTTTCATGCTGTCTGCTTCTTCCCAGTTCTGTCGGAAAGGTCGAATCTCCTTGTCTAGTTCTTTCAGCTTCTCAGCTTGACTATCTATTACCCGCTTTTAGAAAAAAAGTAGATTGCATAAATATAGAAGAATCTCAAGGAAAATAATATACAGGAACACTTAATACTGTACAATAAAGTTACATCATAATTATGTAAGAATTTCAAATAAACCAGACAAGACTGCCTGGTGCCATACTCTGGTATTACTCACCCATCTAATAAATCTTATTAATGCAAAAACAATTCAGAGAAAATGAAATTTAAAAAATGTATATATTACTATTACAGTTGCAATGTGAAAAAAGAGATATTTTGCTATATTCTTTTTGCCCAGGCAAAATCAACAGAGATGTGTGAAACAGCAAGTATGTGATCGAGAAGAATCTTGGGCTGAAAAATCACTACAAAACTTGTTCTCTGTTCCTCTCTAACTGTACCAGCTCCATCACTGCAAAATAAAAATGTACCATGGAACTGTAAAGGAGGTCTGATTCCTAGTCTTTAGTGGGCCAAGACATATCAATAGGACTTTTGTCCCTTACTTATCTACCATTCCATAGTGCTATACACAGCAGTCTCTAAGTGATTTACAGTGTCAGCATATTGCTCACAACAATCCAGGTCCTCATTTTACCAATTTTGGAAGGATGGAAGGCTGAGTCAACCTTGAGCCCATCAGGATCAAACTCCAGGCTATGGGTAGAGTTAGCTTGCAATACTGCATTTTAACCACTGCACCACCAGAGCAATAATACAATACTTTGCCCCATACAGTTTGAAAAAGCAGAAATTTTAATTGGAAGCAGTTGAAACCACGGGATTTGAAGTGAAAAGTATACTATTCAAACCCAACATAGATAGAATATTTACTCCAACTATAATGTTCTCTACTGTATCTACATTGATATAGCAGGAAAAGAAATTGTAAGTGATTTCTGAATCATTCTGTATCAGTTCCCACCATGGATGACAACTCCAAATCAGTTTCAAATTATAGTATTTCCCAGCCATGGTTAAGATTTTTAAGCAAACAATTCATTTTATTTCATTTAATCAATTGTATCCATGAGTTGCAAAATAACTGGCCAGGACAGATAATTTCATCTTGATCTAGAAGGAGAACAAGAGGACACATTTTGCCTTCTATGTGGCTTGATTATGCTTCATTTGGAAGTTCAAGAAGCCAGTGAGAGGTAATTTTAATATACAAAAAAAAAAAACCCTCAAAGCTCAGACAAAAACAATGAAATTAAGGGTTAAAACAGTGACATTTATGGTTAATGATATAGACCAGGGGTCAACACCCTTAAACACTCAAACAGCCACAAAGATCCTAACTGGAAGCCCCCTGTTCAATTCTGGAGCTGATCGGAAGTCCAATTCCCCCACTATAGCCTCTCCTCCTACTGCAGCATGCTTTTTCCTCTGTTGACTGGTAGTCCAGTTCCCCCAACATAGAAGGGGCATTGATACTTACCTGACATGCCCTTTCTCTGTGAGCTGTGAAGAGCACCCATTGTTTGTTTGGGATGATGCTTCTGTCATTCGTCTGATAGGCCGGGCTTTAATTGAGAGGACGCTCCTCCTCCTCCACAGGATGTCTCCCTAGCGTCCCCAATTTTGGCAAAGTCGAAGTGATGAAATATTTCTTCTCCTCTACCCTTTCTAATACTTGGCTGGAATAGCATGCCACCAGACAAATAAGGGTGGGGATGGATGCTCTTCACAGCTCACAGAGAAAAGGCATGTCAGGTAAGTACCAACGCCCCTTCTCCAGATGAGCTGTTCAGAACATCCATTGTTTGGGACATACCAAAGCTTGGCGTGTCCTATAGGAGGGCTTCCATCTGGTTCGGATTCCCCTTTTTCTTGGTCCCTATGGACCCTTTGTAACACTCTCCTGTCAAAGGCAGCGTCCATAGAAGCGAAGACATCATTCTAATAGTTTCTAAATAAAAGGCAATGGTGAGGCGCATGTTGTTGCCTTGTAAATTTTCTCTATTGGCGCTTGTGGCCCATGTTGTCAACATTCCAGCGCTCCAGGTCGAATAAGCAGTGATGTCCCTGGGTACAGGAAGAGATTGTGTCTCATAGGACTTGGAAATTGTGCTCTCAGCCACTTACTGGTCATTGAGGAAGAGGTCTTGCACCCAATGGTGAGTGGTTGAAAAGAAACGAAGAGAACCTTCATTTCCTAACACACATCGTGCGGTTGAAATATATGCAGAAAGCTTGCCTTTTATCTAGATTGTGGCATTGTCATGCCAGATTTTATGTCAGTTTCAGACAAATGTATGGGAGTATCAGTTCCTATGGTCTGTGGAAACTCAAATTTATCTATGGGTGAAAGATGGATCTGGACTTAGGACCACTTTGTCTGTGTGAAAAATACAGAGCTCCTGTCTAATTGACAAGGCTACTAGATCCAAGATGTAACTGGCCAATGTAATGGCAACCAAGAGAACCACCTTGTATGTTAGGAATGGAGATGCAAGGTCTACATGGGCTCAAAGGGAGTTTTCTTGAGTGCGGTAAGGACCTTGTTGAGGTCCCACATGTGATATCAATGCACTACAGGAGGCTGTAAGATTGTATCCCCGTGCAAAAAACTTGCATATGCGTGGGTGATGAGAGATGGACTGCAAGTCTCTCCTAGTGATGACCGATGCTAAGGCCTCCCCTTTGCCTGTTTATATGAACAATAATGAAATGTCACATAAATAACACTGCCGTCTAACAGGTGTGCCTGAGATGGACAGCCAGAGCCATCAGAACCTTTGTAACAACCTTGGGCAGATGACAACCCAAAGGACAGTGCAATGTATTCAAAACGTTGAGTATTATAACAAAAACTAAGAGGTTTGCTATGTGAGGATCTAATTGGAATGTGGGGATGGGCCTCCATTAAGTCAATGGAGGATAGAAATTCACCCCTTCTGAAGGTCAGAAGGATGGAGTTCAGTATACTCATCTTAAGCGACCTATGAACTGTGGATTGATTAAGTCATTTTAAAACTAAAATTGCCCCTGCTGATCTGGTGGCACAGGTCAGTTGCCTGGATCTCCAATAAATGAACAATAGCTGTCTCCATCATGCTCCCTTTAACAGGATCCCCGGAGAGAGGGCAAATAATGCAAAGGTTCCGAGGAGAGGATGGAAATTCTATAGCCAGGCCTAATCTTCTGATATCTCTAACCCAGGAAACAGGTAGAGGCAACCCGTCTGTCCGTGAAAGGCTTGAACCTTCCACCAATAGAGGCACAGTCGTGAGGCCTATGTTGTGCCTCGGAGACCTCTATTTCATGTTCCTCAAGAGATTCTTTTGCTCTGCCCTCCCCTTCAGTATCTATCTCCAGATTGGAAACTATCTGACTGTTGGTGATTCATGCGTCCAGTCGGTCCCTGGAGTCTGGAGAGAAAAAGTCCCTGGTAGAGGGAACGAAGGAATCCTTCAAAAGGCTGGGAAGGATTATTTTGGGGTCTATGAAAAGAGAGGAACTTATTTTCTGCTTCTAGTCTCTATCAGAGATAGGTCAGGGACACAACCAACCAAATTATCTCCCTATATTGGGGAGGAAGCAAGCTTCCATTAGTTTTGTGATATCTGCTTGCCAATGTCTGAGCCATAGCAGAAGGCGAGGAATAACCTTAGATGCCCTGGCTTGAGCAGATAATTTAATAGAGTTTTGCGGCATCCCTGTGTGCCCTGATATTGGAATTTGAGATAATCTCCCTCACATGGCAGAGCTAACTGAGAGACGGTCTCGTTATAAAAAAGGGGAATGTGGCCGACTCCGCTCTTATGGCCCCCACATCAGAGCGACATGCCCTACATGGAGACAACTTGACCCTATATATCTTTTAACTTGAGAGCCTCTTCTGCTTCCGTTGGAATTGCAGAGGAAGATGATAATTGCCATTATTGTTTTATCTACTATCGTGGTGATGAGAAATTTAGCAGAATCAGAAAACCAAATTAAAAATTTTCTATCATATCCTGTAAGAGGGGGATATGCCACTGAAGAGACCCCTTGTTTCTAGACGAAGTCCAAGAACCTCTGTGGGACAGTTATGACTTCCTCTTACATTATTGGTTGGGAGAAGATTAAATCGTCTGATCCCCCTTACAGTAATGATTGTTGGGTGAAGGGGAATGGAATATCAAGGCAGGCAGTAGGTTGTTTTTTTTTTTAAACAACAGAGACTTGGAAAAAAAAAGTCTGAGGGCGAAACAGACCTGAAGGTGGTCTGGTTTAATGCCTTCAATGTCTGACATGCCCCCCCTTTTTAAGGGGATCCGCCTCTGACAGATTTTGGTCACTGTCGTGAGTCGAGCCTTCCTCAACCTGTTTATCTGGCTTCAAGTTCTCCCTCATCCTGTGCATCATGTAAATGTGTAACTGTATTATATAACACTTCCCTGAGGGAGGTACCTGCTGGTAATGAAGGTCCATTCTGCATAGTAACTAAATTGAGTGAGAATCGAGGTCAGATTGTGGAGGCTGCATAGCCATCAACTTCTACTGTACCCCGGTTGCGTTGCCTCTTCAGGTTGCCATGTCCCTCCAGGTCTTCTATTTGTCAGGGATATCCTCTGAAAGGAGGAATTCTGGCGTGGTCTCACAACTGTGTGTCAGGCAAGTAGCACTGCTGAAGGCCTGGGTTGAACCGGTACCTCTGAGGCTCTCCTGGATGGCGTTGATAGATCCAGGGATGGAGGCAAGGTGAAATATTGAACACTTCACAAATCTGTGTGTCATCCTTGCGCAGGGGCCATGCTAATCTTCTCTGTATCATTCAAATTTTAGTATATGTGCTGCTGAAGTGAGCACTCTGGAACTGGGACCAGTGTGGCTGGAGAAGAGGACTGAGAGACTTCTGTTCAACCTCCCTCATGCATATTTTTTTTTAAAGATATGCTTATCTAACTCATTTTGGAGTCTCTTGGCATCCTTTGTTGCCTTAGAGGTCTCTCTAGGATGTTTTGACCTACTTTGAGTTGGTTTATTGTCCTCTGGGGGTATTTTTGTCTGCCCTTGAAGATTCTGACCTAAAGCCCATAAGATAAGATATCTATATCTGTATATCTATATGTGTATGAGATATTAATGGACTGTTGACTGGTTTAGAGGATTGATGTAAACAGAGGCAGGGGATCCTCTTGATCTTTGCTCCCCCCCCCTTTTGGTAAATTCAATTGTTATGTTATTATTCAAAATAATATTGATATCATTAATATTGTTATTATTGATAATATTTTTGTTATATCTGTGCACAGCTACTAACTTAAGCCCATGTCACACTGCACCAATGGATGCAAAGAGATGTAAAACGGACAAAAAACCTTGCCATCCGTTCGAAAACGCAATGTACTCACTGCCTCCGTTTTGCTTTCTCTCTATCCGTCCAGCATCCGTTTATGGACGTTTCATCCGCTCCAAAAGTTTTGGGCTGCCTAAAACTTTTGTGCGGAAAATGTATCCAGTTCGTCCGTTCTGCATCCGCTATATCCGCTAGGCATCCGCTAGGCATCCATGCAATTCCATCTGCCCGGACGTGGGGAGGAAGCGGAACGGACGCAGAACGGAAACAAAGCGTTTAAAACGGAAAAAACGTTCGCAGAGGGGACCTATCTCGGATATTAAGGATGTCTAGAGGATGCCTACAGGATACCTAGTGGAAAACCTATACTGCCTATAAAAAGGGGGAGAAACTCGCCTGCATCTCACTTTCAGAACAGCAGCCCAGCAGTGCAGACCTCTGCAGCCTTCATCTGCCTCTTCCTCTTCCACAGCATCCAGCCATGTCCACCGTGGATTGTAACAAAGTCCTTTCGGCAGCCACCATCGTTCTGCAACAGTGCGAAGCCATCTGCAGGCTCTGTGAACACTACTGCGAGAAGAAAAGGAGCCACCCAAAAAGAGTCTGGGTCCGAAGATGGTTCGCCAGAAGAGCAGAGGACGGACTGTACAACAAGCTGATGGTGGAGCTCAGGAGCGAAGACACTCGGGCATTCCAGAACTTCACGAGGATGCCTCCAGCCATGTTTGACGAAGTTGTGCAGCGGCTGACACCCAGGTTGACCAAGGCAAACACCAGCTTCCGGCCCAGCCTGGAACCTGGGCTCAAGGTGGCACTCACTCTGCGCCACCTGGCCTCAGGGACCTCCTACAGGAGCATGCAGTACGGCTGGAGGGTGCCATCCAACACCATCAGCATTGTGGTCAGAGAAGTGGTACAGGCCATCATCGAAGAATACAAGGAGGAGCTCCTCCAGTACCCCTCCACTGAAGAAGGTTGGAAGAAAGTTGCAGAGCAGTGGTATCAGAAGTGGAACTTACCACACACCGTTGGAGCCATAGATGGCAAGCACGTGGCCTGCAAATCTCCAGCCAACTTGGGGTCCACTTATTTCAACTCCAAGGGCTTCTTCAGCATCATCCTCTCGTCGATGCTGACTACAAGTTCATGTACATCGATGCTTCAGGCAACGGCTCCTCTTCAGATGCCCAGGTATACAACGCCAGTCACCTCAAGGAGGGGCTGGAACGCAACCTCATCGTGGGCTTCCCAGATCCAGAACCCCGGCCCAACGACACACAAGATGTGCCCTACTTCATCGTGGGGGATGACGACTTCTCCCTCACAACCTACCCTACACCTCCAGACTCCTCACCCGTGAAGAGAGGATCTTCAACTACAGGCTGTCCAGGGCAAGACGGGTGGTGGAGAACGCCTTTGGCATCCTGGCCAACAGGTTCCAGGTACTTCTCACCACCATGCAGCATTGCCCAGAGACCGTGAGGAGGATCGTGGAAGCTTGCTCCATCCTGCACAATCTCATGTGCACCCGCTACCCAGTCTTGCAGAACAGACTCGTGGACCTCCAACAAGCCAATGGGGACATGGAGCCTGGGGAATGGAGGCAAGGGCGAAACCTGATCGACACTGAGGATGTGCAAGGCCCCAACAGAGCCTCACTTGAAGCGAAGAAGCAGCGCAACCTCCTGAGACACTGGTTCAACTCCCCAGCTGGAGCAGTGGAGTGGCAAGACAGGATGATAGATGCTTAATGGATGCTTCCTTCAGCCTGTCTCATCACACGGATGAGATTGGGCCATGTATGTTTGGTTGGCCTACAATGAACAGGGCGTTTAATAAAGAGTTGTGTTTATGTTGACATGTGTGGATAATTATGACATCATTATTGATAAGAAAGGGCCGTAGGTGTGGCACCTGGGAGGGTGGACCATACAGTCCCACTATGCATGCACTGGAGGTTTATCTACCCCACTGCTATCCTAACCCATCCCACAGCTATTACCCATTCCACAGGTATCCTAACCCATCCCAAAGCTATCCTTACTCATCCCACAAGCATGCAAAGACTTTATTAAAAAAAAGAAATGAAGCAAGTGTGTGAATCAAAAATAGACTTTATTAACAACAAGCTATAAGACAAAAATGAGTCTCTGGCACTCCTCTTGGTCACTCAGTCTCAGGGGTGAAGGGTGCAGGTGCTGTGGAGGTGGCTGGTGCTGGAGTGCTTGTCATCAGCTCCTCTAGAAGCAGAAGCAGCAGAAACACCAGCCCCAGAAGAGCGAGCCCGTGCTGCAGAAGCCCCAGCAGAACCAGGGTGAGGGACAGGGGGCGGGATGGTAGCCCTGTCCCTCTTGCCAGGGCTGGCAGCAGATGGCTGAGGCTTGCTGTGTTTCTGCATGGTTGTGGGGTTGCTGGCTGGCAGGGAGGCTGGCAGGAACCAAGGCTGGCAGGGAGGCTGGCTGGGAGGCAGGCATCAAGGCTGGCAGGCAGGTTGGCAGGCAGGCAGGCACCAAGGCTGGCAGGCAGGTTGGCAGGCAGGCAGGCACCAAGGCTGGCAGGCAGACATGAACCAAGGCTGGCAGGAAGGCAGGCAGCAAGGCTGGCATGCAGACCGGCTGGCAGCAAGGCTTGCAGGGAGGCTGGCAGCAAGGCTGGCAGGCAGACATGCAGGCAGGGCTGGCAAGGCAGTCGATGTGTCCAGCAGCAGGTCTTTCCTCTGAATGGCGACCTGCTTCTGAGGTGCTTCCGTTATATCCGTGGGGCTGACGCAATGCATCCTCCCCGCATGCGCAGTGAACGCCAGGCATCCATTAGGCTTCCGCTGTGCATCCGCTAGGCTTCCGCTGTGCATCCGCTTCATCCGTTCGGCATCCGCTCTGCATCCACTCTTTCCATTCCGCGTCCGCTTCGCTGAGGCCCCCAGGAAGCCCTGCGGATGTGCCACCCACTCCCATCCGCTTCCATCCGCTAGGCTTCCGTTCCGTATCCGCTTTGCATCCGCCCTGCGTCCTCCCCGCGTCCGTGTTATCCGCTCCGGTTATGCAAATTTTTGCCCTTTTTGAGAGCGGATAACAATGGATGGAACATTTTGCTCGTCCGCTGTGTCCTTTTTGCATCCGTTGGCCAGTGTGACATGGGCTTTAAATTGTTGTGCTGTTACCAAACTCATAATTAGATGATTGAATATGGAATCAAATTGTGAGACCAAATAGAGAACACCTTTCAGGACCTGTATTGCAATTGGGTGATCCTGCAGTCACTGGCCCTCAACAACTTCCTGCCCAGACGGACACAGGCCTTGGCACTTGCTGTTACTGTGCTGCTAGAATTCTGTGAACTTAAAAAGGCTGCCAACTTAAAAAGGAAGGCCAATAGTCAACCTCAGAAAGAGGTCCATAATCGGCATGAATGTCCCCTGGACCCTCATGGAGATCCTTGTGAGGGGAAGTGGCCTCTCAACAGATAATACCATGGAATTATTATAAACAAAATGATGCCGGTGTTGTTTTAGTCATCAAGATGTAGCATCAATCATCACCTCTTTATTGTGAGCCAATGAGAATCAAACTAGAATTTGAGAATTTGAGCAGGAGAACTCGGAGTCCTCTGGCTCCACCCGATCAATAGCCCTTGCTTCTTCTATATACCTTGCGGGAGTATATCTGAAACTACAGAATCTCCTGTGGAGAGATACCTGAGGGTAAGGATGCTCTGTCCTGCTTAGTGACTGGAGTTATTGGGAATTCAAACCAGAAGGAGCGCTCTGTTTTTGGCCAGAGCAGTATGCTGCACCCCCGCAGAGATACTTTGGCGTATTGCTAATTCCATCAACAGTCTCATCTCTGGGGGGATCTTTTCTGGTAAGTCATCATCTTGACAGAATCTGGCCGCTGTTGGAGCAATGTGGCCACAGAGGCACTTTTGAGACACTTGTACTGATCTAGATGGGCTACCTGATCTTGTGCAGCTATGCTGCATCTGGATTACACACAGAGATCCAGGGGTGGTTGCAAAGGGAGACTGGAGCCGAAGTAGGCCTGGAGGAGATGAGGTCTCAGAATTTTCTTCATCCTCCCACATGAACTTTTTCATGTGTTTTTCTAGTACCTTACGGTGCTTGTTAGCGTCTTTTTCTGCTGCTTAGGAGGTACACTTAGAATGCTTCAATTTGTTTTGAGAATTTGACATGGCTCTTGAGCTACTGCCGCTTGCCATTGTGACCGTTTATTAAATTTTACTATTAATGAGGCTGAAATGTTGGCCGGTTGGCATGCCCAGGGGCCTGAAACAGCAATGGCCAGGGAATCTTAAAACAATGCTCCCCAGTTTTGTACAATGCTTTGTAAGAATACTGAATTCTTAATGTTAGAAATATAAGTCACCTAACAGGTATTTGGGTTAGAAATATATAAGCCAGGATAGACATTTTAATACTGTCTCTTTAAGGGAATGCAAGAGCATGCAATTGGGTGTGGTTTCTCAAACGGCCATAAAATGGAGCCAGAAACCTGGGTTGTTTTAGTCTGAGTCTCAGAAGAGAGTGTATCTTTGTTTTCCTTCTGTTGGAAAGTTTTACTGTTGCTCCATTTTTCCTAACTGACTGATATTACTGGATTTAATGTAAGTCTGATACTGAACTGTTTTTTGACACTGGAATTTGATATTTGGATTATCCCTGGATTGCAAACTGACTGAAATTTGTGAATGACTATGGATTGCCTATTTTGGACTTTGCTTAAACCTTTCTGGAAGTAAAAATCTACATTTAACTGTACAGTGTATCTGTGTACTGTGTGTGTATTATTCAAACACTACTCTCTATACGTCTACCTGTATGCGCTCATTCTCCTAACGGGGAATTACCTCAACACTGGTTATGGACCCAGGCCATACCAGGCTCAGATAACTGAGAGTTAGTGTGAATACACAGTACTGTATACAGACAGCTGTTTACCGTTTAATTGTGGGTTACTATCCTGATAAAGATGGCACAAGTCACTTCAACATGTCTATCACTGATAACCTAGTTGGATGAAACAAACTATGTTTCCTGGTCTATGAAGTGCAGTCTACTTTTACATAAAGAAGGTTTATGGAATGTAGTTCAAAATCCACCAGATGTAAATGCTTGGGATCCAGAAAATGAGGATGATGCCAAGAAGATTGCTGACTTTAAACAGAACAACGAACAAGCTCTTTGTATAATTGGACTAACACTGAGTGACCAGCAGCTAGTCCATATTCATGGAGAAGAGTCTGCTGCTAGGTGTTGGGAGAATTTGAAGAGGATTTATGTTCGTGACAGTGCACACATACATCTTACGCGTAAACTGTTTATAGAGTACGTCTTCTGAAAGATGGAGATATGTTAGCTCACTTAAACTTCATGAAAAGAACTTTTCAAGAGCTACATGAAAAAGAACTGATATTTTCAGAGCTGTATCAAGTTTACATCATTCTTTCCTCATTGGATGAAAGTTACCGTATATACTCGCATATAAGCCGACTTTAGAACGCTTTTTTTCTCCCCCCAAATTTGGGGGTCGGCTTATACGCGAATAAATCTGGCTGCCCGACTTTGCGCGATGAGAGCCAAGACTCTCATCGCCTTCGTGGGCAGCGACTTCGTGCGATGAGAGCCAGGACTCTCATCCCCTTCGCCGGGCAGTGGCTTCGCGCAATGAGAGCCAAGACTCTCATCGCGTGAAGCCGCTGCCCGCGAAGGCGATGAGAGTCTTGGCTCTCATTGCACGAAGCCGCTGCCTGCAAAGGCGATGAGAGTCTTGGCTCTCATTGCGCGAAGCCGCTGCCCGCGAAGGCGATGAGAGTCTTGGCTCTCATTTCGCGAAGCCGCTGCCCGCGAAGGCGATGAGAGTCTTGGCTCTCATCACACGAAGTCGGGCAGCCAGATTTATTCGCGTATAAGCCGACCCCCAAATTTGGGGGAAAAAAAAAAAAGCGTTCACCATGTTATTTGGGGGTTGGCTTATATGCGAGTTTTTTCAAAAATCTTCATTTTGGGGCAGTTTTTAAAGGGTCGGCTTATATGCGAGATCGGCTTATATGGGAGTATATACGGTATGATGATTATGTATCTTCACTGGAAGTCCTGCCCAGAGATAAACTGACATTGACTGACATAACTGGAAGGTTGTTAGAAGAAGCAAGAAGACGGTTAGATAGAGACCAACTGAGGAAGGAACAACCACAAGAAGAGGATTTATCTTCAATTGCTTATACTGTTAGGAAATGTTTTTCTTATGGGGCTAGGAGACATATAGCTAGATTCTGTAAGAAAAGAAAACAACGTAATACTGGCAGACACCAGAAGGCTAAGAAGAATATTAGTTTAGCAATGTCTAGCAATTCAACTGTAAACCATGATTTATGGGTTGTTGATAGTGGAGCATCACAATACATTACTAAAGATAAAAACAGGTAAAGATGTCCACAAGTAAACATGTATCATTGGCAAATAGATGGAAGATTAAAGCATCAGGTCAAGGTACTGCATATTGTTCTTCTATAAATGAACATTTAACCATGTTATATGTACCTAAACTAAAATTTAATTTATTGTCAGTAAAGGCTTTAGTTAATCTTGGTTATGTAGTAACCTTTAGGGGAGATAACTTTAGGGGAGATATGTAGTAACTTTAAGTGTATGTAGTAACCTTTAGGGGAGATAATAGAGAAGGAGGGTAAAAGTATAACTGCTACTTTAAAAAATGATTTATATGTGATACATGATGATCAGTTGAAGATGGCTAACTCAGTTTATAACCATGTTAAGCCACATGATGAATGTATACATTTACTGCATAAACGTCTAGGGCACATTAATTTCAAAATGCTCAAACAAACTGTTGAATTGTCAGAGGGAGTAAAATTGAAACCCTGTAGTAAGTATTTACACTGTAATGCGCTCATTCTCCTAACGGGGAATTACCTCAACACTTATTCTTGTTCCTATTATTATTATTGTTATTATTATTTTGTTAATAATATTATTATTTCTGAATTAGCCAAATTTGGAACACCTCATAGGCCTAGAAAGGAGGAATTGTTGAAACAAGATGTAGGCCTGCGACAGCTTTCTGCACAGGCGGACATGGGCCTTGGTGCTCGCTGTGGTGCTGCAATGGTGCCAGCCATTATCTCTTTAGGCGCGTAATGAGTTAAATCGGCTCAGCAGCACTTCCATGCCTTGTGGGGAGTCGATACTGCAGAGTTTCCCCTTGAATAAAAAGGCACGGTGGGGCAGATGGGCGCTGATGCCCCCACCCCAGACGATGTTCCCAGGGGAGAGAAAAAAGCCTCGGACCCTTTTAAAATTGAGCCTCTCCCGTCGGGTGCGGGCGGCAGCGATCATAGCGGCTCAGCTTGAAAAGATCGTAATGTGAGTTGTTAGCTATGCAGCTGAGGTGTTATCATCTCTGATGGTCCTGGGGATGAGAGATCAATATCTGAAGCTCCCTTGGCTCGAGTTATATATCATACGGAGCTGCTTGACTCATTGAAACTAAAAGCCTTAAAGGAGTTGTTTAAAGTTTAAAAGCAAACCTTTTTGTTGTCTCCTTTTGAAGCCTTTGCCATTCCGGCCAAGGGAAAGGAAATTAAGTTGCCTCTATCCACAAAGGCTGAGCAAAAAACTGGGGACGCTAGGGAGGAATCCCATGGAGGGGGAGCTCCTCTCAATTAATGCCCAGCCTATCAAACGAGCGACAGAAGCATCACCCCCAAACAATGGATGCTCTGAACAGCTCATCTGGAGAATCTTCTCCTACCATGGTATCCTTTTTCCTCTACCTGTCCTAACTGAAAGCCCTATCAATTGTGGAGCCGACTGGCGACAGGGAGCTGCAGCAGAGGGAAAAGAGTCACATGCAGCTCCAGAGCAGCAGGTTGCTGACCCCAATATAGACAAAGAAGTGTGCTTTTTTCAATTATTCACATATTATATATATATATGTGTGTGTGTGTGTGTGTGTGTGTGTGTGTGTGTGTGTGTGTGTGTTTTCTTAGGTTTTCGCGGGTACTTACATGTGTGCTGTTTAGCTTCCTTCGGGTATTATCCCACGTCATTGTAGTTCTGTTAAAGTTGTAGCAACGTTTCAGCAGAATCTCATCTGCCATCTTCAGGCTTCTGTATGGATATGGGTCTTACAGCTCCTGGTTTTAAATTTGAGGCTGGTCCATTCTGATTGGTTGGGAGCCTGGACCTGT